>JABWIB010002616.1:50388-63746 GCA_016617825.1 Platyplectrum ornatum | reverse complement strand
CATCTAATGGAGAAGAAGAACCCCCCAGGAGGAGACAAAGGGGTATATTTACTAAGCAGGGAGATTGCAGTGAAAATTTTACACTCTGGAGAATGTGAACTCAAATCTGATTGGTTGCCATGGGCAACTTCCCCAAATTCGAATTTCACTGCAATTTCCCTGCTTAGTAAATATACCCCAAAGTGCTGAAGAATTGCACCCTGAGTCCTCCTCCTTATAGATCACCCCTGAACACTATTTGCCCCAGGTCCCTGATTTCACTGCAAACTCAGGGATCCAATTTGATACGTCCAGGTTCAGGGACATTGATTACTTTTATTTTTTTTCTCCCCTGATTTTGTGCAGTTAATGGTGACACAGACTAATATTTATGCAGAGCAATACGTTGCTCAAAACCCCACCTCTGTCCATGTCCAGCCCCGCCAGGCGACCCCAGTAACTGACCGGGAAATTTGTGTTCTGAGTTAGAGTTCTGATCTGATCTGGAACATTTTCTGGATCGATTGTGGAATCCATACAACATAACACTTACAGTCCAATCATACTCACCCTATTGGACTTTTTGGAGGATGATTATATTTTCTGGTACCAGCCCAACTTTAATTAGCGGCTGCTAATAATTATTTCATGCATTATCGTATCTGGGTACAGTATATGTGTGAATTTATTTTACTTTTGTTGGATTTTAGTTGACGAAGGTTTTTTCTTTTTTAAGTGTTAAAGAACTCTTTTACACAGTTTATAAAAGCATATAAAATCACAGTTAATAAAAGATTATAAATACCTGTTTAATAATAATAATAGTCTGTTCTATAGCGCACTGCACCATAATTACTTTTTGTTATAAAAGGGACTCTGCAAATGTAACATGGTCACAAAATTTTTCCCACAAAATCTGCACTAAAAAAGCCAAAAGTTGGAAATGTAAAATGGGGTGAATCCACAAATGAATGAATGTAATTTTTCATTTTCACATCCCAAACGGTTAAAAATTTTACAAAACACCAGCCAGTTCAAAATGCTCAGTACACCCATAGATGAGTTCCTTTAGGGGGTTTAAATTACAAAATAGTATAGTTTTTGGGATTTTCTACCATGCTGATACAGCAGTGGGTGTCAAATGCTACATGGTACTCCAAAAGCACAAAATTGCACTAAAAAAGCAAATAGCCACTCCTTGTTAATCCTACCATGTGCCTAAAAAGCTTTTTACAACCATATATAGGGTATTGCTTTACTNAGGAGAAATTGTGTAACAAATAATGGGGTGTTTTACGACTATTACTCTATGTGGAAATGTAAAATTTTGGGGTGAATCCACAAATGAATGGAAAAAATGATATTTTTAATTTTTTATGTGCCAAATGTTTAACATTTCTACAAAACACCAGTGGGGTCAAAAGGCTCACTACACCCAAAGATGAGTACATTGAGGGGTGTAGTTTACAAAATAGTATCACTTGTTGGAGGTTTATAATGTACTAATACAAAAGGGGCTCTGCAAATGTAACATGGTCACAAAAACTATTCCAGCAAAATCTGCACTAAAAAAGCCAAAAGGAGTTCCCTCCCTTCTGAGCTGTACTGTGTACCCAAATATGGAGTATTTCACTGACATTCATTTTACCCCCCCCCTGCAATTCATCATGGTTTTACCCACTCTTGAAAAAAATCTTACGATTGGAACAATTTATCTTATAGTGTATGCCCAGCTTAACTCATGAGTGTAAATCTGGCCATATACTATAAGATAAATTGTTCCAATCGAAAGATTTTTTCAAGAGTGGGTAAAACCATAATGAATTGCAGGGGAGGTAAAATGAATGTCAGTGTTTGCATGCAGGGAGAATACTTTATTGTTGCATGTTGCACACAGATACTGACCAGCGTTACTGTTACACTGTTATTAGACTTGTGCTGGAAACATCATCTCTCACCTGTAATACTGATTGCCATTAATTCAATTTTCCTCCCCTGCAATTCAACATGGTTTTACCCACTCTTGAAAAATGCTTAGATTGGAACAATTTATCTTATAGTGTATGGCCAGCTTAAGTCATGAGTGTGAATCTGGCCATATACTATAAGATAAATTGTTCCAATCGAAAGATTTTTTCAAGAGTGGGTAAAACCATAATGAATTGCAGGGGAGGTAAAATGAATGTCAGTGTTTGCATGCAGGGAGAATACTTTATTGTTGCATGTTGCACACAGATACTGACCAGTGTTACTGTTACACTGTTATTACACTTGTGCTGGAAAACATCATCTCTCACCTGTAATACTGATTGCCATTAATTCAATTTTCCTCCCCTGCAATTCAACATGGTTTTACCCACTCTTGAAAAATGCTTAGATTGGAACAATTTATCTTATAGTGTATGGCCAGCTTAAGTCATGAGAGTGAAAAGCTGAATCTGGCCCTTTGAGCCCTTACAGGAAACATTACTGAAGTATCTATCCTAGAAGGTGGCATTACTCATTGCAGTTAACTCAGCTAGAATGGTCTCTGAACAACAAGCAGTTCAGCACAGTTCCATATTAATCAGGAATAAGTCTTTCCTTCCTTATGCCAGGTATCCTAGAGAGGAAGTTTTATACATTGGACATACGTTCGAGCCCATCGCGTGTACTTAGATAGGACTGCAGAGTTTAGATGCTCTAAACAGCTGTTCCTTCTCTTTGACGGTAGAAAAAAAGGGAATGCTGCTTCCAAACCTACCATTGCTAGATAGATTAGGTCATGTATTTCTGAGGCATATAGGTTAAAAAAAATCTTACATCTCCCATCAATTTAAAGGCCCAGTATACAAGGACAGTAGCGCCCTCCTGGTCGATTAAAGAGGAGGCTTCCTTTCCCAAATTATGTAAATCTGCAGGATGGGCATCGGTCCATACTGTGACTAAACATTATAACATGCATGATTGACATGATAGCTTCTGCAGATGCTAGATTCGGGAGAAGGACCCATTAGTAGTAGTAGCAGTAGTGTATATTCTGTATATATATATATCATTTTCTTTTATTGATACTGCTTGGGTATGACCCACATGTAGCGCTCCCAGTGGAAGAGGCATAAGACACTACAGAATAGTACCTGTTCATGTGGTTTCTTACTCCTCCTTGGCAGCACCTAGTTACCCTTCCTTTGTGATGCATATTTCTGTATACTAGTCTGACATTTAATTTAAACTTGGGAAGTTCGAGACCAACTGTGTCTTCTTTCCTTTCCTGTGAGCACCAATAAGGAGGGATTACCCACATGTAGCGCTGCCATGAAGGAGTAAAAGAAAGCACATTAACAGGTACTAATCTGTAGTATTTAGTGAAGAGTGACTACGTGTCCTGTGAAGATCTGTGGGGTGTATATGGGGGTATGCCATACCATCACTTCAACATAGATTAAAACAACATAAAAAAACAACTATAATTCTCCATTAACTTTTATTTATTCATTATTAATAATAACTATTATTTTCTAATTGGCAGACACATATATGCAAGGTGAACATCCCAAGTAGTTTTCAAGGAACAAGATAATTCCCACCAAATTAGCACCGGAACCACAACTTTAGCAGGAAGCTTTAAATTGGAGGAAATGTATTGAATGTGTTACTTGGAACATTTTGTTCCAACTAGACTGCAAGTAAAAAGCAGTCAAATTTATGTTTTCTAAATAAAGTCAAGTTTATTACAGAGGAAAGTTCAGTGTAAACTTAAATGCATTTCCGGTATATTTGTGTTTCTGCTGGTAGAATGACTGTCTTTCTTCGTACTATGGACAACATATTGAACTTGAGTACCCTTACAATCTTGCTCCCAAGAGATTTCATCTATGTCCTGGTACACTTATTTATACATTTATAAATCAGTCAGATGCTTTTATCTTGATCTTGAACAAGCATAAAAACTTGTTCTATCCAGATATAACCAGAAGAGAGAAAAATAATAGTTATAAACATTAAGAAAGATTGTTGTCTTAGATCATTTTGCTGAGAATTTATATATTTTTTAAATATTGAAGCTGTATTGTTTTTAGATAATTGGTGCACAACAAAGACATTTGCAATATAATTTATTCAAGGCATTATTTCATATCTATCATTGTCACAGTATTTATCCCTCAGCAGCACAATATATGGGATTTTTAATACCACACTCTTTACCAAATGACACTAGAACTGTTAATTATCCATATTATCCAACCTATAGCCCACCTCAGTAATGGGCATTTGGATCTGTGACTGGCTTTAGCTTGCCAGCAATAGCAATATACTTAGTCATGAACTACCTAATAATGCAAAGACAAACCATGACATTATCTCATCTCTGTGGAACTCTGGTACTGATACTGAACTTGAAGTGATGGTAAGTCCAGGACTGGAGTTTTACCATTTCCTGGTGTTCGTCTGATGGTGAGGATGGACTTGCATCAGCAGGCAGTCACAGGTCAAGGGTAAAACACACCACTAAATGGAGCATAGAGAGAGCACCAAGAAGAAAAAATGGTCGCAAAAAAAGGTTCATGATTCATAGTAAAATCATTTGAACCCCTAAATAAACTCCACTTGTTTGGACATATATTTTATGCCATTGGCACAATAAAAATGTGGAATAGTTGCTGAGAGCAGACAATCGAGTCTATACTTTATTCTAAACTCTATATGGTAAGTAGAAGCTAATTGGTTTCTATGGCCAACCCTTTTAGAATCTATTATATACCCCCACCCCCTTGATATTGTAGTAGCCACTGGTACTGTTTATTACCAAATACTGTAGACTAGACAGTCATTTTGTACTTAACCTTGCAAGAAGCTGATTCAGTTTGCTTAACTGCAGACTTTTTTTGAACAACCAAAGTTTTATGCATTTACAATTAATTTTATTAATTCTGAATGTGAAAGACACACTGAAATATATGCAGGCACTCNCTGACTCAGCGAGTAAAATTATAAACTAAATAACCTAATCTAGTGAACTAGAACATAATGATTTACTAGTCACAGAAATGAACTAGATTCTCCTACATCATTTCCCCCCTGATATTGCGACCTACACAAAATTTGTCTCGGGTCATAGTCTATAACCTATGATGACAAAAGGAAGTGGGGAAGCTATAAAGTAAACTGCAGCCAATCATAGAAGAGACAAGGGACACCTCTCCAGTGACGTAGGCCTCACCTACAACCATCATCTTCCCACTTTATGGCGAGGAGTGGGGAGGTCAAACCTGAGATTGATCATGCTGCTTTATTTATTTATTTTTCTGCCCATATCGTTTCCTATAGCAGGACAGATTTGTACTCTGTACTTTTTCTGTGAAACATATCTATCTATCTATCTATCTATCTATCTATCTATCTGTCTGTCTGTCTGTCTGTCTATCTATCTATCTATCTATCTATCTATTTATCTATCTATCTATCTGTCTATCTATTTTAACCTCAACTCCTAATAGTGCATATTTTTCAGGTCTCATGTTTTCCTTGCTGAAGCACAGGTATGTTCAGTATTGACTGTCATTCAGTCCAGATATTAATGCAACTAACTGCAGCAAGTTTTGTTAAAATAAAACATAAAAATAAATCTCAGCCCATCTGGGCACTAACTAAACACTTTGATGTCTTCTAACAGAAGGTAGCGCCTACAACCCAAAACTTTAACAAACAAAGAAAGAGCATATTAGTCACATCACCATGTCAGTCAGGTCAACAATATTGGGATGGATGAAAAATGTGGGAATAACCCAGTTATCAGCGCTACCGCTAGAGATACTATTTGACAGAGGAAGTGATCAATGATACATGAAACAGACTGGAGATTGACTGTAATATTCAAATATTTTTACTAATAGTAACAAACGACTTAATAAAATGCAATAATAAATAGATAACAAATTATGAAGAAGATAAATTAATAATAAAAATCTCATGAGAAATGAACCCCAGCCTATGGATGATGTGTAGATGGATTTGGCTCAAGTCAGTGGATGGAGGAAAAAAATGTGTCAACAGTTGAACAAAGTCAGTGGTACCGTATAGAGAGCGGGTCCCGCGGTGGTGCACTTATAGGTCTCCAGCGTAGATGTTATCAGATGAATGTAGATGGTAAGCCCGGTTTTACATGAGGATTTTTCAAATGCTGGCCGCTCACATGGGGTGTACTCTGAGATCTATAGCACGATGTGAGAGGCACGGAACGCCGGCCTTTACAGTACCTCCATGGGGCGTGTCTTATCTCCATCGTCTTATCTCCATCGCTGGGAGCAGGTTTCAAGCTTAACCAGCAAATGTCAGGACCAAACATCCTTACTGACCACATGTTTTGGCTACTCTCCTTCACCCCGGGTACCCTTGCCTGTTTCAATCACTCTCTCCTTATGCATCTGGGGAATGCAGCATGAGCAATTATCCCGGTGCATTGGTGATTTACCTGTAAGTCCAAATGATGCAATCATTTTGTCCACTATTAATGAGTACTCTATATACCAGGCAATGTGAGGCGCTTAGCTTTGGTTCACAGAGACTGAGCAGTTCCTTGTTGTGTCATCTGATCACCTACAATTGTCAACCTTGATATGTTATTATTAATCCCTAACACAAAGGCCACTTTCTCCGCCCTTTTCTATGTCTCCTCTTCTTTATTTCCCTCTCTTTTATACCATAGTTTTTCTCTCACATCAACTCTTTGTTGAGTACTCTGGTTCTGAGTGAATATATCAGATATCACATTTATTGCCTATGCAATAGGCAATAAATATGCTTATCCAATATGCTTGTAACTCTCTATTCATTGTCATGCCATGTGGCTTTTGGTATGCATTTTGTTGTACTCTGTTTCATATAATGAAAAGCAAATACTAAAAGCCCTTATTAGGGTTATCTGTTGTATATCAAATTATAGCTGCAGAGTGCACACTATAATTGTGTAAAACTGTCCCTATAACTAGAGTACTACTAGTTTTGTTACCTGGTTGTACAAGTTATAGACATAATTTATTTAAAAGATTGAAACCTTGGTCATGCAAATCTGCATTGCACTGACAGAATTTTTGTTAGTGGTTGTGTGGTGTGTCACAACTGCCTACGCAATTCCACTGTTGGTATATAGCAAAATGATTGGGATTTGTAAACTGTGTGGAATGTCACAATTGCATACCACAGAGAATGTGGGTGAATGATGCACCTGAGGAATAGGAAATCAGTCACTGGAGGCTCTTTGTATATCTGACAGTAATGATGATGATGGTGTTGGACAACAAGTGGACACCAATATGGAGGATAATATTGTTGTTGAAGAAAGCTAGAGTTCGGTAGCAGCAATTTGTGCCTGTTCAGCACATTGTCATGTGTAAAGAACTAAAAGATCCACATCCTCTTTGTAAAAATACTTTTATCCAAATCCAGTTAACATTTGTCAAAGCATCAGTGCCATTTGTACTGCTAAAGTCAGTAGTGGCAGGGATCTAAAATATCTAGGCACCTCCACCATGATCCGTCATTTGCAACATGTCCATTCGACATGTCACCCAAAATCAGTTGTTCAAAGCAGTGCAACATCAGCTGCCAACAACATGGACAGATCCCATCCTGTCCAATCTCCACCACCAACATGCCAACATGGGGGTATTCTACTGGGAAGAAGGCACTACCTGGAGGAATCCATAAGCAAAAGGATTGGTGCTTGTGATGCTACTGCTGCTGACGGCTGTAAATCCTCATTTCAGAAGGGGAACAAGATGGCTATCCATTTCAAACAACAGTTGCCTGGAAAACAATCTATTGGTAGAGGAACCAAGTATGAAATCCACCACCCTGTAGCAAAACGTCACTGAATCAGAGCCGGATACATATATACACACACAGACACATTATATAAATATATATTTATATATACATATATAAAACACAATCGAACTTGTCGCTTCATATTGCCAGACACATCCACATTTAATACACAAACTATCAATTTTTGGGATTTGATTTGACTGGTGTGGGTGATAGGAAGAATAAAAAGGAACTGGTCATTAAAAACTTGATCAATCAAAAATTATATTTAAAAAAATCTGTGAAAAAGGATATCCTAGTGACCTTCTCGAGGATTCACTAAAGTCTTTCAAAAAGGTCACCAGAGCTAAATTATTAAAAGAGAAAGAACTTCGAACACAAGATACTAATTCTCAATTTATTTCAGTACTATTTATTTCTAAATTTGATTTAAAAAATGTAAAATGTGAAAATTTTAGTTCAAAACTATTTTAATATATTGTTTCACTAACTAATACACTATAACCAAAGAGGTGGAGATCGCTTTACTAGATTGTGTAAGCAAAAATTATTTTGGATTTGTTAGTTGCAAACTATATCACCTGAAGGACTTAATGAATGTCTTGCGTTTAATACAATAGGTATTTAAATTACTATGTACAGTATATTGAACTGGAATTTACATAACCTGTTGGCTGGAATTTACATAACCTGCTAGCTGGAATTTACATAACTATTTCCTCCATTGGCAAGGTGGTATATAAGGTTCATTTGTCCCCAGTCCTTTGTGATGACCCTC
Source organism: Platyplectrum ornatum (assembly GCA_016617825.1). Lineage (NCBI taxonomy): Eukaryota > Metazoa > Chordata > Amphibia > Anura > Limnodynastidae > Platyplectrum > Platyplectrum ornatum. The sequence goes on along the minus strand of JABWIB010002616.1, from coordinate 55,180 downwards.
GTGCCTGGCACACTAGGCGGCTGCCTAAGGTTGCCTATGANGTTTATCTTAGTAGTGCTGATTTAACCCTATTAGACTGAATGAGACACTACTTAATAACACCAGTTTATACTTCTTATAAGTTACTGTGTATTATTATATAATAATATAATATTATTATATAGAGAATAATTTGCCAGTAGGTATACTGATTGAAAATCCAATAATGTAGTAATACAGAGTGAAATCAGAAAATATACAGCACTTGCTTAATGAAGTTCTACCAAACCTGACTCACCTAGATCAGGTAAGATTTATATTGTTCAGGCAGACTTCAGATAACACTCAACGTATAAATAGTACCAAAACTCAGTTGTCTTAACTTAAGATGTTAAGAAGAAGAAGAATTTAATCCTGTTTCGAAGACGGGGAAAAGCTGTACAGCTTTTGTATCTTTTTATACGTGGGTCTATGAGCCACGAGATAAAAAGACACAGATTTTCTCCCTTCCACAGTTTGCGTAAGGGAAAAAAATTAAGCGCAAAGGACATTAAATCAGGGCCCTTAATGTTTGCATGTTTATGAGATTTTAGATTTTTTGGTAACTGCGGAAAGGGAAAATGTTGCCCGCAACAACCAGATTCTAACTCTCACTTTTCTGCTACATACTAGAGATTGTAAACAACTAAATTTAGGGAAGCAGATAATGACAAAGAAAGCCCCAAAAAAATGCTTCTTACTCCACCATGCACCATTTTGGTCACCCATCCAGCAAGAAAGCCAACAAGGCAAACGTGCTACCTGCCAACACAAAGCTGAAAAAAACCCCAAGGTCGAAATTTACTAAGTAGGGAGATTGTAAAGTGGATGTTGTCCATAGCAACCAATTAGATCCAAGCTCCAGTATGTAAAATGAAACTGAGAGCTTGAATCTGATGCTATGGGCAACATTCCCACTTTTCAATCTCCCTGTAATCTCCCTGATGGTATATAATATATTCAACATTGAAGGAGATCTATTTGTTGTTGTTACTATTAGACTGCAGTTGTTATTACTTGGCTCATTAAATTATGCAATCCCCTAAACTGTCAAATTGGTTAGGAAAAGTGAAAATTTGTTGTACATTGAGCCTTAACATTCTATTTTAATGACAAGTCTGGAGAACCATGACAGTGCTTCCATAGCCACTTCAAGGCTCCTATGTTAGGCCTGTCTTTATCCTTTACTTCATTGATTCTCCTAAGTATACCATCATTATAGAAAACATTACATTAATTCTCCCACAGGAAATCTATTCCTTCTATGGAGATACCATTATCCTCAGTGATCCACACACTACATGGATTATCCCACTACAACCAGACAATTGTTTTGCCAAGCTGCTCCCCCTGGATTTCAGCAAAATACACACTGCACAATGCGGTTTATACCAGATGACATATGTATATGTTATACTGAGTCTCCTGACTGGGACGGAGCAGCGACATAGTGATCTTAAATCACTTCCCTAAAGAAGGGGATAAATTAGACTTGTTCTTTGACACTGGTTGATTTTCACTTTGTATGAAATATTACTGCAAAAAACAGCTTGCAATGGATTTTGTATATCATATGTTATGGTATGTGAAGCCCTTTCTGGTGGTACACAGAGCAGCTGGGTAGAGTTGTAAACAGAATATTTCATTTTAACTATGAGCAATTCCAAATTGCAGAGAATAAATGTAATAAAATATGTAAAATATAGATTTGAAAAGCACTACACAAATATAGAACAATATATACTGTATGTGGAGTATATTTATTGATATAATATAGCAAGTATGTATATATACAAGAGGGTGAGAATATGTAAAAGAATTTATACATCAATCTTGTAAACTCACGGTAGTGCAGAGGCAAGGTTGTGGGTGAAGAAAAGAATTAAGCAAAAAGCAATGTGGATAGATGGGATTGTTCTGTGGTACTTGACTTTATTCCATCATTCCAGAAAAAGTTTCAAAATCACTGCACTAAACAAGACAAAGGCAAACAATATTGGAAACTCCTAAATGGAGCAGCAGTAAGATAAAAAGCACCTAACAGTATATATATATATATATATATATATATATATATATATATATATATATATATATATATATATAAATATAAGAAAAGATATATAAACTGTCATGATCTGGGTATGTTTGTGATTAGTATCATGTTTTGAGGGGTGTGTAGGACAGCAATCAACGTAGTGGAAGCTGGGAGACCAGAGGTAGTGCTTGTGCATATGAAGTAGGTGGGCATAGGAACAGGAAAAGGACGGTGCAGCATGGTTACAAATACTGATTCCCTAGGCCGTGTTCCAACTGCCTATTCCCCAGACAGGTTTCCAAGTGCTGATTCTCCAGATAGAATTCCAAATGTTGATTCCCCAGGCAGAGCTGTGTGCTTGTTTGTCTCACTCCCAGAAGTTGTTCACAGTTTCTCAACCCTAGAAGAGGTCTCCAGGTTCTGCTCCACAGGAAGGATTTCCAGTCTCTTACCCTCAGAATTTTCTTCTGGGACCTAACACGTTAGGTCTCCATTCATTAAACTCTTTTTGGTTCCAAAATGATTTTTTTGGCTGGTGCCCAAAATCTATGAGCAAATCCTTCTCCATTAATGATTCCTCTAAATATATTCAATTTAATTTATAGCTGGCAGTTTTTGATCCTTAAATGCATAAACTAAAATTTTACAAACTTACAGCTATGTAAATCTCATCTTCCATTTGGGAGCCCAATCCTCTATTATCCTAAAATCCCTCTATAGAGAAATGACACTGTGCTCTGATTATTACACTGCATCTAAACCATCACCAAGGTCATTAATATATATATATATATATATATATATATATATACCGTATATACTCGAGTATAAGCCGGCCCGAATATAAGCCGAGGCCCTTAATTTCACCTAATTTTAAACTAGGATCACTCATTGACATCATACAGGACAATGACTCAAGTATAAGCCGAGGGGTACATTTTCAGCACAAAAAAATGTGCTGAAAAACTAGGCTTATACTCGAGTATATACAGTATATATATATTATTGGCTTGTAAAAATTAGAAAATAAAAGTTTTAATCATGGTGCTTTTTATGATTTGGTTTCATTATATTAAATAACTATAATTACTTTTTATTATTGATTTTACTTTGCATTTGCCTCACTTTTCACTATGATCATTTGCAAGGGTCCCATTGGGGTGGAGATCCCTCTTCAGTGCTCTTTTGGCTTGCTTAATATCATTGAGACCATGCCTTCTTCTGTTATATCAGTCCCCTGTCCAACACATATTAAAATAGGGTTTAAATTAATTTCATGGAACATGGGTGGCCTACATTTCTCCATCAATGGGCCAGGTCATTTTCCATCTTAAAAAAAAACAACTTAATCTGTATGGTATATTCCTCCAAGAAATGCATTGGTTGGAGGGGGAGGTCCCATCCCTACAATCTCCCTGGATTGGGGATTATGTACATGCTTCTTTGCAGAGTAAAAATATGGCTTTAGCTATTGAATTTCACAAAGGTTCTACTAGATGTGTTAAAGACCCTGATGGCAGATGTATCGTCTTGTGCATACACTATAAGATAAATTGTTCCAATCGAAAGAAAAATATTCCCTAGTTAATATCTGTGGTCCTAATGTAGCTTGTTGACATTTTACAGGATGTATCCAACATTCTACATCAATGTTCTAATGCCCCACCAAATATTGGTGGGATTTTAATACCGCCAACAACTATTGTCTTGATAAACTACAATTGTCAACATAGCCAATCCTTCAAATTGAATTATTCTCTCATAAACCATTGGGGGAAATTTTGTAAGGGGCAAGATGTAGAGTTAGTTGATACAATATCATCTCAATGCCTCTAGCCGCGAGTTACCATAAATAGTTACGTTGAGATTATACTAATAATAGAGTTTGATTGTCAAGTTTTATTTGGCACGTTTGCTTACACTTGCTGCGAGAAGTAAAGTGACTCCGTATTAAAAAATTGTGGGTCTGACCTACTGTGCTTCTGGGTAGATGGTAAAGGAACCCCTGCACATTCATCATCAACTGGAAAAATATATGGCCATTGTTGTTGTAAGGCCAGATTGTGTTGCACACAGCATGACCACACATTATCTGCAACCTTCCAAGGGTTATAGAGCAGAGGACCCTCACACTTATCAAGGCACCTGAATCTAGATTTAAGAAGCCCAAAGGTGCATTGTATCACACAGGGCCATTATATTGGAGGTGTGCAGGAATTTCAAGATGCAACAGCGGTGTTATTAGCCAGGAGTGACACCCATATCCTGAGTCACCTGAAGAAAACAAACAATGAATACAGGGCAATAAGATATCAGGTTTACACACACACTGTATTGTCTATCACTTTATAACCTGCACTTATCCTCTCTTTTATTTGTCCGTAGCTGGAAAGCTGGAAAAAATACTTATTTTTTTGATTTGCATCACATACCACCAGCACCTGAGGGAGTAATAGTGCTGCCTGTTAGTGTGTGCATGTGTGTGTGTATATATATATATATATATATATATATATATATAAACTGAAACTCACTCTAAAGCAGGGTTGCCTACTTTTGAAAATGGATTTCAGGGAGATTGTGACAAGCGCTGCACAAAAGGGGTGTAACTTGTGCCACCAAAGGGGTGTGTCCTGTGGATAGCTCCACCCATGGGTGTGTCTAGCTCTGCCGTGAGAACTATTTCACAATAAAAATAGCTGCATCAGTGTTTATTATTTCTTATATTGTCAGTAA
>JABWIB010002616.1:18445-40843 GCA_016617825.1 Platyplectrum ornatum | reverse complement strand
AATAAAGTATTCTCCCTGCATGCAAACACTGACATTCATTTTACCTCCCCTGCAATTCAACATGGTTTTACCCACTCTTGAAAAATCTTACGATTGGATACAGTTTATCTTACCGTGTGTACCTAGCTTTAGCCTTTGTTTATTACTTGTGATTCAGCATCTCTGGGTGTCGTTCTCTACCTTCTCCTGGTAGAACAGTAAACAAAATTAAACTTGAATGCAAGTTCACAAATATCACAAATCCTAGAAGAGATGCCATATGTGAGCTGGACTGTTCAAATACAATATATTGGTGCATACCACCATTTGGACCGCCTCTGCAAGCATTGGTATGAACATACTGACATACATACTAAGGATGCTTCTGAGGACATTGGATCAGGATGTGGAGTATATTTATAAAACTGGCACACAGAAGGATGTAGATGAGGATGTTGAGGATGATCTTATTTGTGTAAAGGCGCCAGTGGAGACAGTTTTTGTCTGGGGTATGAAAAAGCCCATTGTCATGTCAGGGCAAAAGACATCACTTATGTCTGGAACTATTACTAACCAAATCCAAACTGTCAAGCCCTGTGTAGCATTTGCAAAGCCTTTGAAAGTAGAGGTAGGGACTCGAGCCACCTCTGGACCTCCTCGGGACCTCCTCACTCTTACAGAACATTATCTATCAATGGTTTTAGTCCAAACAAACTTTGGCCAAAACTGTAACAGGCTGTCTAGCATCACCAAGCTGCTGTCTGTTTCATCCATGGTTTTGCAGTCTCCTCCAACACCTTCATCATCCACATCATCTGTCAAGATCTGAATCAGAAAGTAGTCCTACATCCAATTTCCCAAGCATGAATGACTCCTCTCCTTGTTTCCCAACTCAATAACAACTATGTTGGCTTTAGATGTGCGTCCAGTATCCGCAATTAGTTGGATTTTACACAGTTGCTTGAGGTTGTGTGTCCCTAGTTCCAAATTCCACAAGAAAAGCAATATTCAGCACAGACATAAAAAAATGCTGCTTTACTGAGTGCACGGGTATGTGGGCAAACTAAAGATTACATGACTGTCTCTGCCCACTGGATAGATGTATTGCCTTCAGCAGCAGTAACAACAGCAGCAACATCTCACATTCTCATTCAGAGGCAGTGTACCCTGCATCTATACAATAACAGGTGTACCACTGAAAACCCACAAAAGCTCCCTACTTTTCCAGTATGAAAGGTTAGTAAATCTAAGCTTTCGACTTTCCTCAGGATTTGTGATATTTGACAATGCCACCAATTTTACGAGACCTTTACATCTGGACAACTTCCAGCATGTCTTATGTATTGCTCACACACTAAATTTATTGGTGCATGATTTCATGAAAAATACAGATGTATTCAGTGGAAGTTGTCTGTGGTCCTTATCATTTGTGGACAAGTGTTCAAGAGCTGCAAGATTGCAGCACTTGCAAGAAATGTTACATTTGCTCTGCCATTAGCTGAAGCAAAAGGTGGTCATAAGGTGAAATTCAACCCTCTATACTGTTATCAGTGACATTATTGTGACTATCGTTGGATTAATATTTGTGACAAGATAATTGTGACGATAACATAATGTTTGGCTTGTTTCTGTACATATTTACACATCTGTGGGTATCTGCGTGTTGAATGCTTGTATTTAACTGTATTAAAACCACTTTGCAATACTACGTTTCCAAATAGGAAAGCTACACTTTAAAACAGGGGTCTAATTGGGCCGGTATATGCCAGTATGTTGTGTGACAAGGCCCTACAACAGTAAGGGAGCAGGGAATGGACAGAAGGGGAAAAAAGTAGACAAGAGAAGGAATGTTCAAACGCACTCTGACAGGTGTGCGTGACTTCACTGTCTGTTCTGAGGGTACTCAGATTTAATCTGGCCAGAGGAGAGGTGTATTAATTCCAATCCCAATTCCCGGGGTTTCATCACTTTACATAAAACAAACACAGAGCTTACTGCTAAAACGTAACAACGGGGGGTTAACCCTGTATCACAATACAATTACATGATAAAACAACAGTATTTACTTTAGCAGAATCTAACCTAAAATCTTCTTCCAGCAATAGAATCAGTTTAACACATTAGGCTGAGGCAAACGAAGTACTATTTTCCGCTATCTAACCCCAATCTCCTGGGGTGAGTACACCATATTTGTTACACTATAATGATGGAGTGTTATTTTGTAAAACACAGATGGTGGAGCTTTTCACAGTGCAAGATCTTGTACCAGTTTGTAATATAAAAAATAATCAACAAAAAAGAAATACGTTTTACAAAGATTTGTATTTAACTGTATTGCTAAATGTCATGGTGAAAGTTAAAGTGCCACATGTACGCTTAAGCTGGCCATACATTATAAGATAAATTGTTCCAATCGAAAGATTTTTCCAGCGTGGGTAAAACCATGTTGAATTGCAGGGGCGGGTAAATGTCATTAGTTGCAATCAGTATTAGAGTTGAGAGATGATGTTTCCAGCCCAAGTGTAATAACAGTGTAACAGTAACNCTGGTCAGTATCTGTGTGCAACATGCAACAATAAAGTATTCTCCCTGCATGCAAACACTGACATTCATTTTACCCCCCCTGCAATTCAACATGGTTTTACCCACTCTTGAAAAATCTTTCGATTGGAACAATTTATCTTATAGTGTATGGCCAGCTTTAGCTTTGTCATTCAACTACCCTGGTCGGTGCAACCCTTTGGCCTAAACCAAGTGAAAACTATTTTGTGAGCTGTGACTGGAAATGAGAATGAGTGAAACGTATGCAATTGAGGTTTATAATACATTAGGAACAAAACCAGACCCAAATTCTGTTGTTTGAGCTAGGTGGTTTTGGCAAAACCAATCCAGATTCAAACACAAAGGGAGATACAGATCCAAAACTCAAAAAAGTGGCCATCACACATCCCTATTAAATAGTTGCTAGCAAGAAGAAATAAATGACAGCAAATTAAATTATATCTAAAAGATACTTTTGAAACATACAAACTTGTACAAGCTGCTGCAATATACCTCTCAGAATATCTGTCTATACACCTTCATTTGCATGTTTCAAAAGCTGTTATTTATTGTATTTACTAAGTACAGTTCTATTGAGAATTGTTAATATGATACATTTAAATAGGTTTCACATATAAAACTGTGGATCGGGTTAATAAATGAATTCATTAACATATACACTGTATTGACCATTATATTACTGCATACTATTCTATACTAGTATGCAGTATTTAGTTATTCTTTACAGTAATCCTTAGTGGCTTCTGTTCTTTTTGTCAACTCCAGACTCTTTCTTCTGTGCAAGCTCATATTTTGTTCTGTGTGGAATATAGATCTCCAGTTAGATAGGGTATGGCAGGTAAGTCCCCAGTGCTACTTTATACAGGATTGCCATTCTGAGATGGTGATCCTGCAGAGGAACAAGCATGCTTAAATATTGCATATCAAAGCCACAATCTTGATGGTGACAGCAGGTTATAGGGAAAATGAACCTAGTATAAAGGAAATTATTGATCGCGCCATCACTGTGCCTGGCTAAATGTCAAACTACAGAGCGAGGCAAAATACAAACCAAACAGCTGTTTGCTTCAAATTTCTCCAAGAACTCACCATGCAGCATCCAGTTACCTACATTGGACCTGATCCATGTTTTTATTGATGAATGTGTGCAGATTTGCTGTTTACATGCAGCCTATTCAAAGTCATGAAATTTGCAACTCTGAATAGGTTGTACAAAAAAAGAGCACACTTGTGAAGCAAACAGGTTTGTTTTATTTGCTGTCCTTAAAATATTATTTTAATTAAATAAAGAAAGAACTGAAACTAAACAAAAGTTTTGCCATTTTTAATCAACAAAAGAATCCCTTAAAAATAAATATCATAATATAAGCAAAATATAGGGCAATACTGTGGTATAGGTTCTACAAAATGAGCAGGTGTAAGTGCAGCTCTACATCAGTTCCATGTTCAGTTATGTGTAAACATTGTTTCAGTCTAAAGAGTCCATATAGTGCGAAGTATGTTGCGGTTAAGGTAGGGTACCCTGTGTGGACTCCCCTACATATGGGGGAGTGGTCTATATATATATATATATATATATATATATATATGTATCATATATATATGTATATAAAATATTTGTATACAACCTCTGAATCCAGGCTGCAGAATATGATGTGTTTTCTGTGGTCTTGGTTGATCTAATTTAGAAAATGTAAAAATGAAGGATATAGTAAGATACAAAGGGGATGATTTGGGAGTTAGGGTAAAACATGTTCAAATGTAGACCTGGGAAAAAAAATCTAACACTGTGAGGGATGGAAAGTATAAACTGAAAACAGAGTTGAGAGGTGAAGTTATGTTGCCTAAGTCTAATTAACAAATGAAATATAAAGTTATGCAGTGTGTGACTCTTTATGCAAAAGCAAAGCGTTTCCTATGCAAGCGTTTCCTCTGCTCCCCCTAACACTGCAACATGTTTTGCTAAGATCTACACTTGCAGTGTAAAAGGTGTAAGTGCAACTCAACAACAACAGAAGTACAGAAATTGTTCCTTTTTCTCTTACAACTTGCTTTTTTCTGGCAACAACTTGTTTCATTTTGTTACCCTATACATCGTAGAAGGATGACTTAAACAAACATAACAAAAATAACAATAATAATTTTACAAAAAAATGTTTCAACTATGTTTTTTAACATGAAAAAAGAATAACCACGAGTGACCACATATGTCAGTTTCATTTTAATTATAAATAAATAGTGTTTTTTCCCCAGAATATTACTGTTGTGATATTCAGCTTATTTGAAAAACTATAGGCATTGCAGACTGGGATGAGACTGTTGTGAGGATTTTATTGATCTTGTTTCTGCAATATAGGTCACAGGAATAGTTTCATGGGATGGGATGCTTTATATCTGCTTTTTCACACCCTCTACTGTGAATCATTTATGAGTGCTATATTTGCAGTTGTTTCAGTAATTCAGTGTTATTTTGTCTTTTTTGGGAAGGTTCCAATAGAGTCTTCACTCTTAACACCTTTATTATTAATTAGAAACCTTATCTTTGCTTTAGCTTCTATATTTGCTGTGACTCCCAGCATTAGAAGCGGGTGGGACTTGGACAGGTCCGGGGGGGAGTCAGGTGGGTCTGAGTCAGGTCGGCCGGCGGCGGGGCTTAAGGGTCCCGACCTCAGACCCTGGTACTTTGTAAGGTATGCTATTATTATATATTTAATTAGGATGATTTAATCAAATGGACATCTCATTTGTTCTGTGCTTGCACCCTATTCACATGTAACACAATTTTTATATTGGTTTTAGACATAATGTTGAATACAATAATCATGATTTAGATCTGCAATCTGCAATTAATTTTTTATTTCTTTTAGCATTGCTAGTCATTTTTTCTTTACACTCTTCATGACATACAACCAAGATTAATATTATATTTTGCTTATCCTGGGAGGGAGAAACCAAAAGTCGACAACCCTGTTATAACTATGGCCCAACACATGCAACCTTGTAGCTGTTTCTCTGCAGTTGCAGTTCAGACAAAACTGGAGGATTCATGCCCTTCACATTTTTTGCATATTGCTACTGACTTTTCCTTCATTGAAAAGTTGCCCAGGATTATTGTGCCCAGAAGAAGGATATTTGTTTTATTAAGGTATAAATGTCCACCTCCTTCCCACCCAAGCCACTCCCCTTTTTAAATGCCGCAGCTCGCTGCTAATTCCATTTAGACATTAAAAAGAAAGTTTTCCCCTTAGCGGAACAAACTGGGAGGCGGGAGGGAAAAGACCCTTAATCATATATTGCATTTACATATTCTTGACTATCAGCGTTTCTACGTAGAGTAAGTATTCTCTGGTAACTTCCCTGAATCTTGTCTTCTAAGATGAAGTAATGGATCTCCCACAGTGAATATACAGAAGTAAAAAGAAAGATCTTGTGCAATACTGTAGCACAAAGAAATGCTTGAACAAAATCAAGTGGATACTCACAAATGAGGAATTGTAATATAATAATATATTAATGTAATATAATAACACACGCCCCTCTGGCTCTTCCAGATGTTCTCCTCTTCCTCCAGTCCAAATATGTAGAGTGTGTGTTTCTTCTTAGTCTCTCAGGGCCTCCCCATCAGTATATAAAAGGAAATAAAAGCAAAAACACATGCCAGAAAACCTAGTGGAATCCAGATATCAAAAAGAAAATTGTATGAATAGAAAATTTTGGGGTATTGCTCATGGGATAGTTGGTGTCTTTCCTCGGCTGTCACCACTCCTCCGTCTCTGATATTGTTTTTCTCCAACTCCAGTTCAACACAAACCAATACTCCCACAGGTGTTTCCTTTCACTGTAATGTCCACCCCTTACAGTCTTACAGGACTGGTATGGTCCTTACCAATATGTTATGCTTTTCTGATAGCAGATTGTTTAGCTTTATCCGCTGGTTATGTGTCCATGACAAATTGTTTTAAAACTTTTAGATGGTGGTTTAATGAAATGTAATATGTTATTGTCACTTAATGTCCTTTTTTTCTGTTCATGGGGTGGTGTAAGTACCAAACTTTCATTTCATCTTTGGGTTTTTACAGCAGTTTGAGTCCATGATGAAACTTCCCACAAATGTTTTAAGTTGTGAATGGGTTTTTCCAGCATGTCCCACTGATTTTCAGTCAGATTGAGACTACACATGAGCCCCAGTCATTCCATGGCCTTGTTAGTGGTTCACCAGATTTTCAATCTTGGGCCATTTTTAGTGGACACTGACCACAGCGTACAGGTAACACACTACAAAACTCAGTAACCATGGTCACAAGCCAAGGACAAGAGCAGGAGAACCAAACATAAAAGTGTAAATGCTGCTGATCATTAAAAGTAGCTGGATGGTCACTGAATGGCCAGAAGCCTTTTCTCCAAAAAAAAGTCTGTCATCCATGATTCTATATATAGAATTAGTGGGAGTATGTGCTCTATAATCTGCAACCCACAAACTGTACTGTGCACAGTCAAAAATTAACATGAAAACCTGAACTGACAACCTCAACACTGAGGCATCAGTGCTACCTTTGGACATTATGAAACATCAAGCCCTGAAAGGTGTCAATGCAATCTAAGGCAATTTGTATAGACTTCGATTCTTAGTCAAGACAAATGAATATATATTTTGAGAGCGGTGGTAAATAGCTACGTTTGCATGCAGGTCTGTCTCTGCGTGCGAGAAAGGGGAGTTCACTCTCCCTCCCCTAACAAAAGCCTACCATATGTATTATGCACTGGTCTGTTTTGTACGAACGAGATCTGCTCATAAAGACATGACACCTGGGTTATTTATCATGCCTATCCTCACCTAATTAGCAGACATATTAATAACATCTGTCACACGCATGTGCATATGTTACTAGTGTTTTTAATTTTCAAATTTTATTTTAATTAATTATTCTGTATTCACAGGATAATGAAACATAAAACTGTGTTAAGCGGTTCTGGTAACGCAGATCGATCTGGTTTATATTTGTCTTGTATATTGTCATGGCTACTATGATAATTATGGGAAAATTTCATTTTTTAAGTAAGAATGTGTTTCTTGATTATAGATAAGTGTTCAATAAGATCTCCTTTGTTCCTCCTCTCTCCATGTTCAGTCTTGTCTGTATAGTGCCCATTGTTTCTTTGTTTCTTGTTGGAGCTCTTTCTCTTTACAATAGTTGTATTGGAGGACCTGTGACTTTCCTGCCTCTGCAAGTTCATCCCCACCATCAGAGGCTCTGGCAAACAGCAGGCTGTAGTTAGACTTCGCACCCAGAATTCCAAACGCTACTAGGCCTGAATTACTCATATGCATCACCTGAAGCATTGTTCTATTAACTAAACCTTAGCTGTTCATATTTCTGATTGAAAATAGCGCCTACTTTTAAAGTAGGATCATATGGTGGCATCCCAATTCTACAGGATAACGAGATCCTACTTTATTATCTAATACTAATCAGCACTAAGATAAGTTTGTGATGCCTCTTAAATTGGAAAGTTATTGTTATGTTGATATGCTTTGGCATGAACATTTTCATGCAAGATTGGAGAATCATATCCTCATCCTATAACGGGGTCATTGCTGTGCTGCACCAGGAATCATAGAAGCTTCATCCCATCCCATAGAATTACAAAAGTGTGTTTTAATAGTCTGTCCTTTGGCTCTGTTGGACTTATTCTGTGAAACAGAACTTTCTCGTAATAGATTTTAGCTAACTAAGGTAATGACTTCACCTCACAAGGCCCCAATTATATATATATATATATATATATATAAAGCACAATAGATTTTTGATGGCTTTACAGTACTTGCTAGGGATAAGGCTGCAGAATGACATCAAGTGCAATAATACTAGAAAGTATTCCATTGGTGAGGAAGTTGTTGAATATGGCAACTCAAATAATGTGTGATATGTGATTTCATTATTTCATTAACTACATTTACAAGTCTGTTAAATGATGGATCAGTTCTACATATAGAGGATTAATACAGACAGGGACTGTGTTTATATTATTTTACTCATTAATTTCACAATCTTATTACATCTATCATTTGAATCCAACATCGCAGACAATGTGGGGAATTTAAGAAGGGGTAACATTATCTCGAGTGGAATAGAGCATTAGGAGTTGGAGAGAGCAGGTGGCTGAAGTTTGAGGTGGGTTTGGAGAGCTATTTTTCTGAAATGTTGAAAGGTGTGGGAGTTTTTTTTGTGTTTTTTCCTTTTATATATGTTAGTGTGTTTGGTGTGTGATTGTGTTTGTCACATGCCTAAGGAGTGAACCATTTTATAATTTGGTTTTGACACATTGCATGTTTTGTTGAAATGCAAATATTTTACAATGCACAATAAAACTGTGTTGCACTGTATTACCTGTCATGTAGTTGTTTAAAGCAAGAACTATAAGTATATATTTACACATTAAACAATAGATTCCTAATAGTTATGTTACTGTAACTTTTAATATGGGCCACACAGTTACAAAAAAAACAGTTAAAAATTATAACAAACATTAAGCACATTTAAACCATAAAAATATATTTAAATGGTTCTCAATGAAAAAATGTATACACTGTATCCCCTACCTACTGTGCTCCTGTCCAGATGACGAGAGAACTTCCGCCCTCTCACTGTCTGCTTTAACAAAATCTTGCGTAGTTTGCTTAAGCCAAGATTAGGAAGCAAACAGCAAGCCCACACAATTTGAGCCACCTTCCTAGGTTAATTAAGCAGTTGACCACCAAACTTATCTAGGCACCTAAAGCAAGATTTGTAACACACCAACACACCAAAAGTATGTTCTATCTTGTGGCCCTGTGTGCCTTTTTATATTGGTGGTGTGTAGGAGTCTCAGGATGCAACAGTGGGGTCATTAGCCAGGAGCGACCCATATCCTGAGTTACCTCAGAGTGCCAATCACTCTGCCTTACACTGACTGGAAGGAACCAGTCTCCAGGAAGTGAATGACACACATTAAGACCAAGGCGTATCTGTCTCTAAATATACTCTCACCTGGTCATGTAAGAGCAAGAGGTTTGTGATGTTAAGTCGGAATATCTGCACTACCTCCTAATCAGAAAGAGAGGCCAGGTCCAAGCGCACCAAAAAGGACAGCACGACACCTGGGGTTAGTGGTGGTCGGGGTTCTGCTCTCCTTCACGTGACCTGTGTGTTAGGACACAGGCCACAGAAAGCCCTTACATAGAACAGTATTTCTCCATGAATAGATCACACGTCCTTGTTTCCTTTTGAAAATGGCTCCTTTGTATAGGGCTGCCCATTAGCAATCATGGTATGGTTAGAGAGATGGTCCAAAGGCACCTCTTTTAAAAAGTATTTCGAACACATCTAACAGGCAAAAAGCCGTCATAAACACATCTGACCATTAATAAATCCCAAATCTGTNTGTTCATCATTGACGATCTTGACCAAGTAAATCCAAATCATTGATATGAGGGGCAATTGCAAAAAAGCAATTCCACAACATCTTAACCGTTAGTAAATCCAAAAAAAAGACCAAATCGGCCTCCAAATCACATAGCTGAAGCAAGATGGCCAAGATGCCCTTTAGTAAATTTCCCTCAATGTGTCTAGACATTCTTTCCTTTTATTTGTGATGACTAATAATAGTTTCTTATCTATAATGATACATTTTTAACAAAGTACCCAACAGACTGTTCATTGATGTTATTTCCTCTTTTTATATTTGTATTGGTTACTTGTACAACGAGTACAAACTAACTTTACCTATGTAAGTAGTTGTATGTGGTTACACCAATATATTTTTGAACTACAAATGCATACATGTTTTGTAAACTATTTTTGTTTTTTAAATATATGCTCATCATTTATATATACTATAAATATAATTATATTTTTTTTTTTAGGATTAAAACTGGTGTACTAGGATACCATGATTCAGACTGGGGTCTTTTGGATTTGCCTTGTGCTTATGGGAGGTTTTGGCATTGCTGTGATTCTTGAAGAGGAAGAACCAATCTTCAGAGGCGGGTCTGAGTGTGAGTGTCACTTAATTTTTGTACTGGCATAACTAGGGTTGATGCAGTACAAGGGAAAGATAAACCACATATACATATATTTAATACAAAATACAAATATAATACAAATACAAAATATATGACTAAAATGTGTTAAATTGTGTTAAAATAGAACTTTATTTAAAAGGTTGAACAACACTAAATATTGGAATGCACACAAATAGTGAATAGCACACAAATAGGAGAAGGGAAAATGATGAGAAGAGATACTTTAGGCCAGGGGTGGGCAACCTGCGGCTTTCCAGTTATTGTCAAACTACAAGTCCCAGCATGCTTTAACTGCATTGACATAGCCTGACAAAACATTCTGGGTCTTGTAGTTTGACAACATCTAGAGAGCCGCAGGTTGCCTACCCCTGCCTTAGGTAATAGGTAACTGATATAGTGATACATAAATATAAGCAAATTTCATGCAAAAATAGTAACAAATAGGAACACGGGTATTACATAAAACACNTACATTTGAATTCCTTAAGAATTCATATTGTCAAGTAGATAATCCCAAGGTAGTTATGATATATTGGGGCAGTTAGCTAAACACAAATGCATTAGTTTAAGAGACAGCAATAACGTATTTAAGAACAACTGGGCCTAAATAATTAATGGCCATACTTGGCACTACCGTTGTGTTGCTTCAGTCTATCCCTTTTGAAACACATTTGAATTCCTTTCATACTTAGAAGTAATGAGTGTCATTAGAATCCTACAGGAATTATCCATTTCTCTGAGATTTTATTGGCACGCAATGCTGTTGAGTATTAAAGTGGAGTTCTTGATAGTTTTTATTACCAATGTATTACCAACGAAACGTAAGGACCAACATCCTTATTTATGTGTGTATTTATATACACACACATACAAACACAAATTAGTTATAAAATGTTATGAAAAAAAAAAATACATTATTTACTGCCAGTTTGTCTCCGCAAAATTGGGACTGTCCCGCTACAATCAGGAACAGTGTATGCTGCAGATTGTTACACCACTGACCTCTCCAGAGATCTGCAGAACATTGATCTGTACATCCCCCCCCCCCCGACACATACTTAGCGATATATGCTGCAGATTGTTACACAACTGAACTCTATAGATCTGCAGAACATTGCTCTGTCTCAACCCACCCTGATAGATACATTGTGATATATGCTGTAGATTGTTACACCACTGACCTCTCTATAGATCTGCAGAACATTGCTCTGTCCATTTCCCCCCAACACATACATAGTAATAGATGCTGCAGATTGTTACACCACTGACATCTCTAGAGATCTGCAGAAAACTGCTCTGTCCATCTCCCCACCCAATACATACATAATAATAGATGCTGCAGATCATTACACCACTGACCCTCTCCAGAGATCTGCAGAACATTGCTCTGTCCATTTCCTTCCCCTGATACATACATAGTGATATATCCTGCAGATTGTTACACCACTGAACTCTCTATAGATCTGCAGAACATTGTTCTGTCCATCTCCCCCCCAACCAACACATACATAGTAATAGATGTTGCAGATTGTTACACCACTGACCTCTCTAGAGATCTGCAGAACATTGCTCTGTCCATCTCCTCCCCCAACACATACATAGTGATATATTCTGCAGACTGTTACACCACTGACCTCTCAGATCTGCAGAACATTGCTCTGTCCCTCCCCTGATCAGGGGCAGGCTGGCAAATTTTGCCCTGGGGGCAAGCCCACTGCAGTGGCCCATATATATAGTATATGGGATCAGTAGATCAGCATGTGCGGCCCTGAACCACCAATGGTGCGGCCGGCCCGGGTGCCATCTGGCACCCTGGCACCCAGGCCAGCCTGCCCCTGCCCCTGACACATACAATGATATAGGATGCAGACTGTTACACCACTGACCTCTCAGATCTGCAGAACACATGCATAGTGCTAGATGCCCTAAAGTCGAAGGGCTTTTGTAAGGGGGCTGATGATCGGCATGTGCGGCCATTTAAAGCAACCACTGGATGGCTTCCTGGTGGTTGCTTTGAAAGGCTGCACATGCNGATCATCAGACCAGCTCATGTGCAGCTGCTGCCCTGAACACCAATGGCAGCGGGCAACCAGGCAAGTCCGCACCTGATTAAACGCATTTTTTAACACAATTTTTGGTGCTAAACATTAAAGTGTCATTTTGTATTACAATTTTTTTATTTTACACATTTTTATTATGACTAAAACAATATTTTACTACCACACTTCATGGACAATACATCAAATTATTGATTGCAGCGTAAATATTAATTTGGTAAATAGGGAGTCCAGTATTCAAATGTATTCTGGATATAATTAATCAGTTCAATATATGACTCAATTCACCGTTCCTAGATAACACTTAGTAATATAGCACCTGATGCAGACTTTAGCGAATTCAGCACTCTGAGAACCCAAACGCTGGAGTTGCTTAACTGAGAGTTCACCCTATAAATGTAAACCATATTCCCCTCTGCACAGGGGACCCTACCTTTACCTCCACACTGTTTTTGCTTAGAAGCGTAAGGGCTTAACCAAACCCTTACTGTCCATTTTACATACCTCCTCCCGCCCCCTATGTATACTTTGCATACACATATGCCCCCCCACCCCCCACCTTTGAATGTTACATAAATTGCATACATTATCTTATTTATATAGTGCTTTCGGAATAGATTATTAATGCTATTTCTGTGGGCACATTTCCGAACCCAGGCTGCAGAAAATTGTGCACTTTCCACTCTCTGGATCCGGCCCATAGCCAACATATCTGTGCTTAAGAGACAGCTCCTGTAGAAGTAAAAGGCCTCCTAAGGTTTGTTTACAAATAGTGGAAACATGCCAGATATTTTATTCTGGCTCTGCAGTTCAATATACTGACTATTAACAGTACGTAAACAATGTGGTTGCAGCTGACCAGATGCAGAACAGACACAATGGGGGGGCAGTCCAGAAGTAAGTCTATATGTTGGGCAACTCACCACAGCTCTTGCTGTGTGCAGCTAGCTATGCCTTTGGAGCTCCCTTGAATCTGTGTACCCTTTAGCCCCAATGGGGCAGTGTCTGATCAAACTCACCCTAGTTACACCTTGGATATAAATTTCTTATTCGATCCTATTCACTGCACTTTTGTACACTGGGTCTGGTTTACTTATTTAACTATCTCTTGCTGAAATTGTTTGTATCTAAATTTATATTTAGATCTACGGACATATCCTATATTCATAGGAAATGGTCCTAACAAAACTCCGGAAAAAGAAAATTTAAACATCCAAACTGTTCTTAAGGTGAACAGGACGCTGTACATTGGGGATAGGTGAGTACTATATTTACCTTTTTGCTGCTTATTTGTTTGACATTACTAAAACTCAAATGAAAATAGCATACTTGCATGAGCTTGGCTTTTCTTTAAGTAATTTAATATTTTTTGCTTTAGTAATTTAACAATATTAAGGTTATGTCAGTGTTATTGTCTCTAATTGCAGGGATGCTGTCTATCAAATTCTTTTGGACTCCTACAGTTTAGAGTTGAAATATCATAAGGTGCGTAGTAAATATCAGAACTGCAGTAGCGTGAATGCATGGTCTCTCATATTATGCTAATATGAAATTTGTGTGATTTATTCTAGGATGTTTAATTGAAAATGGTCATTTTGCTTGTTTTAGTGGCTATACAGATGTAATCCATGGATAATATATATTAATGCAAATATGTATGGTATCTTTTTTCTACATTGCAAATATAAATGTGGTTTACAAGTAGTTTAGGCAAATAATGACAAAATGTTGATAGATCTTCCTGTTTTGCTGAAGTTATAGCAATTGATACCCAGCAAAGCTTGGAGTGTAGGGTCTGTATTAGAATAAATTGAGTTTAGTCTTATTCCATGTTAACTAGAGCAATTTAACAGGACAATGGTTTAGAGCTATATATTCCTGTAAATTGTGCTTTAACTACATATACGTAGCTGATATTATTTGGCATTTTGTGGTACTTTCTAATTTATTTCCCTTGATACTTTTTTTTCCTGTTTTTTTTTCATGTTAGTGGACAGCAATATAAAATAACCATATTGGAGAACACTGTTTTATACCATGAGATTGAAATCCCTGCTCCTTTAGTTCATAATGGCTAGCACAATTTTATCATATTAAGGTATAGGTGGATGTTGCCCCAAGCACAGAAACATTTTATATGATTAAATTTTTTAATAATAGCAAACAAGTCAATGACACATATAATTTCTTAATGTCAATGACAAAACCAACGCAATCATCTTAGCAGTCCATTACTCATTCCTATGTTTTGACTAAAACAAAAAATCGAAATAATACCCTGTTCAGATTACATCCCCGCAATTCCCCAGGGTTTTCAAACGCTAGGGATTTGCAGGGACACACAGCTCAGCCTCACATTGCACAGTATTGACCAGGAAATTCTCAGAAAAACTCAGAAAAAGGTTATCTATAGAGAGCAGTTTCGAGTACACAGATCTTCTGAGAAGATGATTTCCAATCTCATGGATTTGAAAATGCTTGCTTTTTGAAAATTTATATACCAATGTCTGCAGGTTGATTGTTTTACTGTATAGGAGTCCCACCAAAATGCTTTAACCAGACTTCAGATTCGTCCCTAGTTTCAGTGAGGATTGGCCGCCTCAGTGTTAGCATGCAGAGCTGGATTGAGCAGGATCTGGTATTGTATTTTTGCTGGGTCTGATTTCAATTCAATTGCTATCTTGGATCGAGTCCATCATTATTAATTAAATAAATAATTTAGTGAAACACTCAGGATCATCAATATAGGTGAAAAACCTCTCAAAGGACCAAATAAGTGTTCTGAAAAAGAGGTCTATTTATATGTTATATTTCGTACATACATCTTTAAACATTTACTATCATAAACTATTACAACCAGGGAGACCATGACAAATTTTTTTGCCAAATTTTTTTGTCATAAAACAAGTTTGCACAAATATGGGACCAGGATATCACGGTATAATGACTGATAACTGAAATTTATATGAATGTCTAACACTTAAAATCTTGCAAGAATTACAATTTTTATTTCCACATGATATACAAAATTTAAAAAAATACAACTTTTTCATGATTTGTACACAAAATGAATACAATGAGGGGATAAGGAGGTAAGGAGGGGATCACAGATAACATGTACCTTACCGACAAAAAATTTCTTATAGATATATCTGAGTGAGTTGATGAGCTGTTTTAATTTAGTGAATTAAATAGGAACAATATTTATCTGCAGTGATGTTACATAACAATTAGGTTTGCAAAGAAGATGATATTATTTGTATTTGTATTATATTATGACATATCATTTATATAATCAAGCATTATCTCATTGCAACCTTGATCCCTTTTCTTTCTTGTTTATTGTTTTTCCTGAAACAAACATATTTATTGATCTAATATTATACAACATAAATTGTCACTCCAATTAACAATTTTCTTAAAACCCATGAGAATGAGAATAATTTTTGTAAGGATGAAGGCATCATTTCTAATCACCAAGGTTCATAAAAATGATCCTGATATTAAATTTCTCAGAGATAATCTACCATTTTCCTGCTTGCAATTGGTCAAGTGGACCTTCCTGAATCAGTCAGTGTTGGTCTATCCAATATTTTTGTACATATTTTTGTCTTCTTGGACTCCCACCATTTTAGGTCTACAGTCAAGTTCATCACCACCATCAGGGGTTTTGAAGAACACCAGACCTTGCAATAAGAAAGATGCACACATATTTATTACACTTATTTTGTGTATGTCAATGGTTTTTATATTTTGCAATCCATCTTCACCATGCTTCACTCACACAGATTGGAGGTTTGTCTGTCTGCATTCCAGAAGTTATAATTGATTTATTAAGGATCTCTGCACCAGTTTATCAGCCATAGCATCTGCATGATATTCCCTCTCTTTATTCCTCTCTAGTGAATGAGGCAAAACATTAATTGGAAAATATAAAAAAAACAGTATTTAATAACACAAAAGCAAACAAAAAATATAAATATATTTTATATATATATATATATATATAAAAAATAGAGAATAGAGAAATAATAAAGAGAAATTATAAAATATTATTAACAAACAATATATTAAGCAAAAAAACTTAACAAAAATCTACTATTTAAAGAAAAAATAGGAGTCTAAAATCTTATTTGGCACCAAGTGAATATAAAAAGGCAGAATTAAATATACAAAATCAAAAAGAAAAAAAAAATGTTCCAAACCTGTAGGTTTGCCACTATGTTTAACTTGCAATTATATTCAAAATAAAAATATACAGGTCAAAGCTACAATTAATGGGAAAACTTTTTTCTTTAAATATTTCATAAACTTATGTCACAACTTATTTCATATATATGCTTCCGTGTTCTGTCTGGCAGTGGAAAAGGTGTCTTCCCTGGAAAAAAACCCAGGTTCACACTGCAGTGGAAAAGGGCTTTTTTTATATTGAACCTGGGAAAAATGCAGGGTTCAAACCCAGGTCTAAACCTGGGTTCTTGGTGGAAAAGGGGTATTAGAGAACATAGGCTTAATATACTAAAGGGTCTAAAAACTTGTGTAGACAGTCATTTCGCTACACATTACCAGGGGAATCCCAAATGATTGTCAATCACAGGTTTTGGAGATAAATAAAAAAACAAAAAGGGGTTGGGACAGAATTGAAAAATTATGTAGTCAAGAAATAAAATTGATGTCGATGTATAGACTTTGCACCCAGAACGGCTAAATGAGAGCATAGAATTTAATAATAAAGGGATTAAATAAGGTTTAACGATATGTAACAATAATAATAATAATAATATAAAAATATATATTAAAAAAAAGCATAAATAATTAAAATAATTAAAGCAGGGTCAGTAGCAATGACATTAAAGGGTCATTTATGAACAAAGGGTTAACAAATTGTTAGGAAGGTTAACAAACCTTTAACAAAAGGTTAGGAAAAGGTTAAAACTAATGTAACCAGATACATGTGATAAATTGTTTAAATTATGCATTAATTTAAAAACAAACAAAAGTTAGTACTGTATTATATGAATGTACTACAGTAGTAAGTGAAAATTGTTTAAATCATGATGACAATGTATTGAATCGATTTATGCATGTTCATGTTACTGTTTAAGGTATACAAACACCCTCTACCACTCAGGTGAAACTAAAGCCCGGGACACACGAAACAATATATTGTACGATGCGAAGATTTGCATACAAGTAACAACTGGAATAGTATTTGTCAGGTGGAAAAAAGTGATAAACAAAGCAGTACAGACTGCTTTGTACCCAAATCGTTTCTTTTGAGCTCCGCCCAATGATCATATGATACTACGATCTCGTATTGTTCTTCCTGTAAACACAGTATATTCCTTTTGTGCTGCTTTATAAAGAATTGCAACGATATATGAACTATGAACACTATGAACGATTCTAAATTCCGTGTGCACTAAGATAAAACCGTCATTTCAATCGCCTTTCCAGACGATCTCAGATGTGGAAATTAAGACATCGTTCGCATGCACTGCAACGGTTTATCGTTAACTACCGTAAAATCTATGTATCGTAACGATATATGGTTTCGTGTGTGTGCCGAGCTTAACTTAGGATATCAGATAGAGGCACCTATTTAACAGAACAGCACAGGCTTGAGAAAGTTCAACAAATGGCAATGGATCGCCGTTCTCTTGGTTACTGACCAATCATTTATTTTATATATAGTTATTGTAAAGGAGAAATCATGATGCCTCAGAATAGCATATTACCATTAAATTTAGGCTTTTATGATTTTTGAACACAGCTCTCACTGAACAGGGCAGAGGCTCCGGTTATAAAAGCCAGAACTTCTGTGTTTGCATTTACCACTTCAAAAAACATGCAGCTCTGAATAGCACGGTCCTGTGTCTCACAAACAAAAATCAAAAGTCAAGTAAAACACATCTATTTATGTTACTGACAGTAATTGACAGTGTTACAAAGATTAGTTTACTGAACCAATTTGCAACTGACTATATTGTAACTTTTAGGAGAGATACAGGTTATGAGACCCAGGTTTTATGATGTTGAAAAACAATATTATGTGCAGGAGACTAGTAAATAAATAGGATCCAAGGGTCCAATGAAAATATTGCAGCTCAGCAGAGATCAGGCAACAAATGGAAATTTTCTTTGATTTCTGTGGAGGCACAAAGTACTACGTAGAAAATGAAAAAGTATTAAAAAGAAAAAGTATTATTAAGTGAGGGAATTTCACTAACAAAACATTGAACAAAGCAGAGTGGAGCTAACGGGTAACGAAAGAGATATTAACAATACTTGTCCCCCACACAGATATATCATAATTACTGCAGGATACCACAAGTGAAATACAACTGCAGTGAATAAAAGATAGAAAACAATACTTGTAAATATTGAAAATGTTACAAAACGGTAGTAACATTTCTTCTTTTTGAATTGTCATCAAAATGCCTTAGTAGTTATTTAAATGGGAGGCAATCACGACCTCCTTATGCCTTGATATGTCGGCCATATGAAACATACATTGGTGTTCGCAGTCCATGCCGCTCACCCTGTACTAATTATATTTACTTGTATGGTTCGTTGGCTATGCAGTAGTGAGCATAAATATAGTTAATTAAGTACTCTGGTTTTGCAGCACGATAGATTCATTACTGCTATAATCCATCTACTCTACAGACATATATTGGAGAGGGAGGGAGTCACCACATACGGTGTGGTTCCTATACCCATAGACTCATCCTGATATACTGTGTGGAAAAATCAGGAGATAGCTAAGGCTTAAGCTGGCCATACACTATAAGATAAATCTTAAATCTGACGATTGGATGAAAAAAAGAACCAATTTTTTTTTTATTTGAAGCCGCCATACACTGTACAATATTTGTTTGGTTTATGCTTCTAAAGTGGGTCTTAATGGCAGGATTATTGCAAGTGCCCATACACTGTACAATTTTTTTTACCTAAAAAANATTTTAAGATTGAGCAGACCAAAAGATTAAAAATTTCCCTTTTTTTAGCAAATTTTACATGTTAATCCATTAACCTTTTTGTCCAGGTTTTCATTCATCAAAAGTTTGCATAGTACTCACGGCAGTTACTATGCGGGCTATCGTGAATGAAACTAATGTGAATATCAATTTTAGTGCTGGAAATATTAACATTAGTTTAATTCACAAAAGCTGGACATAGTAACCACCGTGATTACTATACCAGCTTTTGTATGAGCAGAGTAAAAAAAAAAAAAAATAATAAAACATTTTTTTTAAAAAACCCACACATGGACACAATAGATTTAGTTTTTCATTTTTTTTTTTTTATTTTTTTTTTTTACACTTTTTCATTCATTCAGGATCTGTCAGTTTTCTGTCCCTTTAAAGCTGCAATTGGCAATGCTGCGGGGGTGACAGTTAAACAAGCGCCATACATGAGTTGGAGAAGTCACAGTATGACATACCCCTGTATACACTCCAACTTCTAGCCCTTGTTTTAAAAGATATCATCCTGTTCAACCCGAAGAGCACTGGTGGCCTCCAGGCCCTTCCCCTGCTGGCATCATAACTCCAAAGAGTTCTATACAGGTCCCTTGCAAACCTGACATAGCAATTGAATACCCATGAGGGTAGCTACATTTAGATGACACTGCAGTTCCCCTCTTGGCTCCCAATACTTCCCAATGTGTCTATTGTGCCAATACTGGATGTCTGGAGACGTGTTTGCATGAAAAGTACCCTCACCCTCCTCCAATTGTTAATCCGGCCTTGAGTGAATATGAGATCTTTGTGTTACTGCCAAATGCTAAATCTGCGTATTCATAGTTATCTGCTACAGTGGGGCTATTGAGACTACTAGATGTGATCTGATGTGATTTGATCTGATGCTGGATCCATATATATATATATATATATATATATATATATATATATATATTACGCTTCTGTGTGAGCGTAAAATTTACAATCTGGTTTCCTACCTTACTTACTTTATAAAGATTACTTCTACATAGCATAAGGGCTTTCATTGGTGCAGGATGGACCCCTGATCAAGTTGGTTCAGATTTATCTTGGTGATACATCACTCACTATTTTCAGGAAAGACTAACTTCAATCTTGGCTCATTACTAAAGCAATAAGGGATATTTCATATATCTACAAAAATGTACAGAACAGATATTTTCTTATAAATTACTTTAATATTAATAATATTACTATAAATTGTTAATTATAATGCCTGAGGTGAATGTCTGTATTTAGTATATTTGCATGCAGAGCCTTCTTAATTATAAATTCAGCTTTAGTTTGACTTTCATTTTATTAAGTAAATATATTTACTAATAATACACAAATGTAAAATATAGGTTTTATTAACACATAAGGCACTACTCAAAGTCCCAATACAATTCATGTGATGTTGGTGTGGTACAATCTGTGAGGACGCAATAAACCATATTCTGAGATACTGTGGAAAGGTAAGGAATCCCTATGAGCATGTTCCACTGAATTATTGCACAATATATGTTTACAACAGATTTCAAGAATGTCTAAATTTACATTTTTGTCTATGTTTAGAATTCTTTGTTACCTTTGAAACCAATGTATAGTTTTATTTATTACATGACCTGCTAATTGTGTTAGTTGACATTTTTCTACAGAAATTCATCTGGAAATCAAACCATCAAGACATAAATGTTTGCCGAATGAAAGGAAAACAGGAGGTAGGAAGCCTATTACAAAGTCACACCTATTTATTTACAATATGTTGTGTTTAGGCATGTCCTTACTAAACACATTTAGCATTGTTTTACATATCTTAATATTGCTGTGTTGAAAACTGCTGCAAAGTGCCTTTAATTATATATATATATATATATATATATATATATATATAAATATATATAAATATAAATTTTTTGTCTTTTGTCTCTGGAAAAAAAATTAATGATATGTTATGTGCAGAAGATCCTCAGTGCTAGTTGCTGCAATAGCGGAATTACAAAATTATAATGCTGTAAGATCCTAATTCCTTTGTCTGTGCAGGGAAGTACATTCCCCTTAAACGCACCAACTCCCAGCTGAACACGATAGATATACTCAACACAGCCTTACCTTGTTTTGAAAGTCTCTGGTATCTACTTTTGATGCCACAAAGTGTTATTATGTTAAGCATAAACAGTGTGGATTTCTACATTGATAACTCATGCTTAAGTTGTTGATAATGCAGGTTGCTGTTTTTTACCAATGCTTTTATAGTCCTATGTTGTGTTTTTGAATGACAAATTGGCCATACAATTTATATACCACTGACAGCGTCTGTTGCACATGTCTCATTTCCCTAAATGGAAAATCTTTACAATTACTATGAATGGTGGGAGTGATGTCATCAAGCCACACCCATTCATAGTACCGATCAGGGCTGGAGGCAGTGATTTACATTAAATTTGCAGACTCTCCCGGAATACCAGGATAATTCTGTGATATAGAATTTGCACATACAATTGTTAGTCCTATATTGGAGCAAAGGATCCTGAGGAAAATTTTAGAGGTGTGTGCCACTTGAATAGAATAATAGCTAGCATTACAGAGAGTCACCTGTAAATGACCTAGTGCTGTGGGGTGAAGGATGTCGCTGTTGGGTGGGTCAAATATTGGTTAATATGCATGTAACACCCCTGCGGGTGTTTGGGGTTGTTTTCAGTGCACTGTGAGTGTATAGTGCACAGACAGACAGTCCCAGCAGCAGCAGCATGCG
>JABWIB010002615.1:3800-23898 GCA_016617825.1 Platyplectrum ornatum | reverse complement strand
ATTCCCATTTAATTTAGATATCATATTTATTACTGCATAGGAAATGTTACTAGCAACGCATAGAGTCTAAACCAAAATGACCAGGTACATGAATATACAATAAAATAGGTATCTTTCTCCCCAACAGTTATAAATATTATAAAGGCAATATTAATCAATATTTCATAAAAGCTGATTCTTTTAGTCTGGACTTTGACACATTATTAGAATTTTGTATTTTTCTATTATAAAAATGATATACACAGCTATAGAAGGTGATATTGTAATTCATCCAATAGACACTAGGCGTCACTGTTTAGCTGTNCATTGGTACTCATTCCTTGAAACTACTGATTTTAACAATAGTGTCACAGTAGACATCTGCATGGGAACACTTACAGAAATATAAGTCATTTTCCAGCAAATTGGATTATTCTGCTGCAANGAAACAATAGAAATTGCATATTTCACCTTTGAATTTTGGATCAAAGGATACTGCAGCCTTGACATCCATCAGCCAACAATAGATATGAAGGATAATTATGGAGAAAAAGACACAATGAAATGGCAGGTAGTATTTTTCCTNCTTTTCTTTCACCATATTTCTGCTCAGCTTCATTATTCATTGCCTGANGAATTAAAGAAAGGAACTACAATAGGAAACATAGCAAGAGATCTGGGGTTGAAAACAATGGATTTACAACTTCGAAAATTTCATGTTGTATCACGAGGCAAAATTCAATATTTTAATGTTAATTTAGAAACTGGAGACCTGTACGTTNCAGAAAGAATAGATAGAGAGATCATTTGTGGAATAAAACAGAATTGTTTAATAAGCTTTGAAGCTGTGATTGAAAACCCTTTGCATTTGTACACAATTAAAGTGGAAGTTCAGGATGTAAATGACAACCCGCCAAGTTTTTCCAAAAGTGTATTTGACATAACCATTAGTGAATCTGCTGTACCTGGAGTACGCCTCACCTTAGGAAATGCCCAAGATCCTGATATAGGTACCAATTCTGTTCAGGAGTATATGATTAATGAAAATGAGCACTTTGCATTAGCAATGAAAATGACCAAAGATGGAATAAAATCTCCAGAACTTACTTTACAAAAACCCCTGGATAGAGAAAAGCAAAGCTTGTATGAATTAATTCTGATTGCTGTGGATGGAGGACAACCTTCTAAATCATGCACTGCCTCCATAAAGGTTATAGTGCATGATGTTAATGACAATTTTCCAATATTTGCAAAAGACTTATATGAGATAAGTTTACATGAAAATGCACCTATTGGTTTCTTGGTTGTCCAGTTGAATGCTACTGATGAAGATGAAGGTTTGAATGCCCATGTAACATATTCATTTCGTGATATTTCTAAAACTATACTTTCAATTTTTAAAATAGACCCAGTAAATGGAAATATTAATGTAATTGGAGATATAGACTATGAGGTTACAGATAGATATGAATTGACTGTGGAAGCCAAAGATGGTGGTAACCTTGTTACCCACTGTAAGCTCTCAATCAATATCACAGATATAAATGATAATCCCCCACAAATAACTATAACATCTNTATCAGCTACAATTCCAGAGGATTCTCCATCATCAACAATTATAGCATTAATAAGTGTTCATGATTTAGACAGTGGAGTGAATGGGCAAGTGATTTGTGAAATATCCACAGCTATACCTTTTGAATTAATTTCATCTTCTGACAATTACTATAAACTTATAACAACAGGGAATATTGACAGAGAGGAAACTTCTCACTACAACATCATTATTACAGCTATGGATACTGGATCTCCCCAGTTGTCTACCAATAAAACCATTCAGTTGACTATCTCAGATGTGAATGACAATCCTCCTGTTTTTCAGAAAACAGGTTCCATTGTCTATGTTCAAGAAAATAATCCTCAAGGATCCTCAATACATGGTATTCATGCAACTGATGATGATATCAGTGAGAATGCTAAAATAATTTACTCTATTCTTAGTAGCAAAATAGATGATATCCCTGCCTCCTCATATGTGTCCATAAACGCAGTGACAGGAGTTCTCTATGNTCAGAGATCATTTGACTATGAACAGTTGCGGGAGTTTCAGTTCCAGGTGATGGCTAAAGACAGCGGGTCTCCTCCTCTAAGCAGTAATGTCACAGTGAGGATATGTATCATTGATAGGAATGATAATGCTCCTAAGATCCTCTACCCATCTCCAGACACTGAGGGATCAGCATTTGAGTTTATTCCTCACTCTGCTGAGAAAGGCTATCTAGTGACCAAAGTGATTGCAATGGATGCTGACTCTGGACATAATGCCTGGCTCTCTTATCACTTACTCCAAGTTCCTTTTCCATCGTTATTTACAATTGGCCAACACAGTGGTGAAATCAGGATTGAACGAGAACTTGAAGACAAGGATTCTTTAAGACAAAAGATAGTGGTATTAGTAAAGGACAATGGTGTTCCTTCCTTGTCCTCCACAGTAACATTAAACTTGGTTGTTGCTGAAAGCTTCAAGCACGTTGTGCCAGAGATAAGACCCCAAGCTAACAATTCAGAATCTTCTAATATAACTTTTTTCCTAGTAGTATCTATAACTCTAATATCTATTTTATTTATTACAACACTAATAATAATAGTTGTTTCTAAGTGTAGAAAGTCAACTACATTCACATCTTTTGGAAGTCTAAGTAGAAATGTGTATCCTCAGTTCACCCTGGGACCACCATCTGAGATCAGTGATGGAAGTTTACCTTNCCCTTTCTCATATGATGTTTGCGTCACCCTTGACTCAAAGCAGAATGAACTAGCATATTTGAAACCAGTCCAGAATGTCCTTTTAGATAATGCTATTGAAACCACTGATTCAGCAGTAGAAAATGATCAGCCGACTTGTGTCTCTCAGGTAGGAAAATATTTTAACTGTTATAGTATACATTTTTTTATGTATTTAAATGTTGCAGTATATATCATACCTTACTAGTTTTTGTGTTTTAGTACATTCTACTTTTGCTGTATAACTGCTGTCCTCTGTTGGTGCAAATTGCTTTCTTAAAAAAATGTTAATTGCCATGGAATTGATGACTAGTGGGGGCAAAAACATAGTATATAATGTCCTATAATCTCATAGTATATAATAATAAGTGTGTTAAAAAACACACAGTCAACCATTGTTTATAATTGTCAGATCGTGACTATAGTGAACCATTTCCCCAGGTATGGAATAGCTATGCCATTTACTTTGGTAGTAAATACTGTAGTTAAAGTTATCTAAAGGTAGATTGTTATGATATTAATATTGGTTTGGTATATATAATTACATTTATAATAATAATAGTTTACGGAAGTAAACTTCATTTGAGTGTGTGACTCTTGCTTTCTTAAATATTTCATTGATATAAGTATATATTAGGGAATTATTTTTTTTTAAGTATTATATATTTGTTTAATCGACTTTATGTATTGTATATATACAAATCAATAGAAGATGTTAGTAACAATATTTTTATACATCATTGCAGCCAATAATCGCAAGATTTAATAACATGTAAGTGTAATGTATTTTAATAATATGTATGAAGGGACTGTTTATAATATATATTTTTGTATTAACAGTAAATGTGTCTACATAATAATAATTAGTATTAGCAATATATTCTGATTGATTTTCCTCTTTTGCACTATTTATAATATATGGAACAAACCAGGGCTCGAAGTGGGGGTGTATACAGGGGTATGCCATACCGGCACTTCTCTCACTAATGTAATAGAAAATCTTTAAATCTCCATTGACTTCTATTATATTCAGTGTTTCCATACCCCCACTTCTAAATGTCCATACCAGCACTTCTAAATTTCCACTTCGACCACTGGAACAAACTATATTTATATTCTCAAAAAATTTACTCTCTGCATATCTATAAGGGTAACATATAAAAGGATACTGTGTGACAGTGTGAAACATGCCCTACCCTACTGGCTTGTTGCCATTCAGAGGGAAGCAGCCCTGTAAGTATCACTGGTCAGCAGACTCAGTGATATACTGACCGTTGTTACATACAGAGCGCCCCCTGCTGCCTTCTGAAGACAGACATTTTGTATCAATAACAATGGATCAAGACTTAGGTCTACCTCATGAGTGGGCAAAACTATGTTGAATTGCAGGGGAGGTAAAATGAATGTCAGTGTTTGCATGCAGGGAAAATATTTTTGCATTTTGTACACAGATACTGACCAGCGTTACTGTTACACGGTTATTAGACTTGGACTATGAAACATAATCTCCCCTGCAATCCAACATGGATTGCCCACTCTCATGTCACCTGGTCTAATGTTGTTTTTCACATACTAATTGTCATTGAGGAACAGCATTATCCTGGCAGNCATTGCTCAGGAGAAACAAATATCCTGAGCGCTAGTTCTAGTAAGTGTGTAATGTGACCTGTACCATGTAATGTGGTGGTTGGGCATCAAAATAAAATTGCCTCTTCCACTTAAAAATGTTCTGACACCCCTTGTGATCAAGACCTTTACAGCTCACAGATTTTTAACACATATAAGGTAACTGTGTAACGATTGTTACAATGAAAAAAATTAACTATGGACGTAGTGAGGATGAGCTGATCAGTATTTTACGTGATATATAGCCACTATTTATTTTCATTTTGGCTTCTAGTTGTACTGTAAATAAATAAATAGAAAAATAAATATNAAAACAAGACTGAGTGACGCTAAAAGTGTCATAGTTTCCTTAAAAACAATTAATGTATATTTTTATACATTATATTTGTACAATTATAATGTACATAATTAACATAATTTTCATGGTGAGTTATTTGATTTAATTATTTTGACCTAAATGGATGTCTGTCTGTTTGTGAGCATAACAAAGTATTTAAAGACATGTTATTTGTTGCTATAAGCTACTTTAATATAATAAATGACGTATATGACGTGCTGTTGGTAAAGCTGCTGCAATTCCAGGAATAAACTCTGAGTGCCGCTGTCCACCTGCAGATTGTAATTGTCTGCCAAACTGCTGATTTCTTCTATATTATAATAGCACAGATCTTAAAGGATAAGACACAACACAGGGATTTTACTCATTCCCTAACAACTTGGATTATTATATTTTTGGGGAAAACATACTGCATACTAATATCTGCATTGGGACCTTTAAAAGAAATTCTACACTGAAATCTTAGTTAAACATACACATGAAGATGCCAGACAGCAAATGGACAATGGAGTGGAAGGTAGTATATTTCTTCCTATGCATGACATCAAACCATGTTTATGCTCAGCTTAACTACTCAATACCAGAGGAATTAAAGCAAGGCTCTGTAATAGGAAACATAGCCAAAGATTTAGGCTTCACTGTTAAGGAATTATCTTTAAGAAGGTTCCATATTGTAACACGAAGCAAAACACAGTATTTTAATGTGAATCTAAAGACTGGAGACTTGTTTGTTTCTGAAATAATTGACAGAGAGGTGATATGTGAGAAAAAAAACAGTTGCTTAATGAGCTTCGAAGCTGTGGTAGAAAACCCTTTGCATTTGTACACAATCAAAGTAGAAATTGTGGATGTAAATGATAATCCTCCAAGTTTCTCTAAAAATGTTTTTGACATAGTAATCAGCGAGTCTGCTGTACCAGGAGTGACCCTAGCTTTAGGACATGCACAAGATCCTGATATTGGTACTAATACTGTACAGGAATATAGGATGGATGCAAATGGATACTTTGCACTGGCAATAAAGAAGGCAAAAGATGGANTTAAATTTCCAGAACTGATTTTAGAAAAACAGCTGGACAGAGAAAAGCAAAGTATGTATGAATTAACTCTGACTGCATTGGATGGAGGAAATCCTCCTAATTCTGGAACTGCCTTGATAAAAATTATAGTTCATGATGTGAATGATAACTTTCCTAAGTTTAGTAAAGACACATATGAGATAAGTTTAGATGAAAATGCACCTATCGGCTTCTTGGTTCTCCANCTAAATGCTGTGGATGAAGATGAAGGTACCAATGGCCAAATAACTTACTCATTTCGTGACATTCCTGAAACACTATATTCCATCTTTAGCATTGATTCAATAAATGGAAATATTAACATAACAGGAGAAATAGATTATGAGAGCAAAGAGAGATATGAATTGACTGTGGAAGGCAAAGATGGAGGTGGTCTTGCAACTCTTTGCAAATTATTGATCCATGTTAATGATATCAATGACAATTCTCCAGAAATTACAATAACCTCATTCTCAGCTACAATTCCAGAGGATNCCAAACCTTCTACAATTATAGCACTAATCAATGTTCATGATCCAGACAGTGGAGAGAACGGAGAGGTGGTTTGTGAAATCTCTGAAACGTCACACTTTCTATTAATATCTTCCTCTGACAATTACTATAAACTAGTAACCAAAACTTATATTAATAGGGAAAATATGTCACATTGTAACATAACGATTAAGGCTATGGATAATGGATCACCTCAACTTACCACCATCAAAACCATTCAGTTGACCATCTCAGATGTGAATGATAATGCTCCGGTTTTTGAGATGTCCAGTTATATTGTGTATGTTCAAGAAAATAAACCACAAGGCACTTTTATACATGGTATTCATGCATTAGATTATGATATAAATGAGAATGCTAAAATTAGTTACTCTATTATAAATAGCAAAATAGATGATATCCCTGTCTCATCTTATGTTTCCATCAACTCAATGACTGGCATTGTTTATGCTCAACGATCATTTGACTACGAACAGTTGCAGGAGTTTCAGTTTCAAGTAATGGCTAAAGACCATGGTTCTCCTTCTTTAAGCAGTAATGTCACAGTACGAATTGGTATCATTGATACAAATGACAATGTTCCTTCTATCCTCTACCCATCTCCAGACACAGAGGGATCAGCATTATTTGAGTTTATTCCTCACTCAGCAGAGAACGGTTATCTGGTGACCAAAGTGGTTGCAGTGGATGCGGACTCAGGGCATAATGCCTGGCTTTCATACCACTTATTAGAAGTATCAGATCCATTGTTATTTACCATTGGCCANCATAATGGGGAAATCAGGATAGCTAGAGACCTTGAAGACATGGATTCTTTAAGACAAAAGATTGTGGTCCTGGTCAAGGACAATGGAGTCCCAACATTATCATCTACAGTTACCTTGAGCTTGATTATTGCAGATACCTTTCAGCAAGTTTCTCCAGAAATAAGACGTCAGTCCCATAATTCTGATTCTTCATCTAATGTAACATTTTATCTAGTAATTTCGATATCTCTGATTTCACTTTTATTTATCGTGACTGTGGTTATTATAATGATTTTTAAATGCAGAAAGTCCAGCACCCCAACATCTTTTGGAACTTTAAGTAGAAATGTGTATCCTCAATTCACCCTGGGATGTCCTTCTGAGTTCAGTGATGGAAGTCTACCTTTTCCTTTTTCATATGATGTTTGTGTTACGCTGGACTCCAAACAGAATGAGATTGCTTATCTGAAACCAGTCCAGAATGTCCCCACAGACAATCTCATCGATACAAATGATTCAATCAGCAATGATCTCTCAAACAAAATTTTGTTCAGTCAGGTAAGAAACATTTTGAATTTAATGACTGCAAAATGTATTTGAGTATTACTAGCGGTTTGTTATGAAATATAATAACATCTGTAAAAACAGGTGTGTGATCACTAGTCAAAGTGGGGAGATATTTAAGTTGTACATTAGAGCCATGCCCTACACATGCCATTCCAAGTCCAATATGAATCCAATTCTAAAACACTTTATCAAAATGTATTTAATTAATTAAGTAAGTAAGTAATACAAGTAATAAAAAAGCTACATGAAGTGGTCATGTAGTTGTTTCCTTTCCTGGCTCTATCCACTATAAAACATGGAACTCAACCCTGCCTTTCTGTCTATACATAAATTCAGC
Organism: Platyplectrum ornatum; assembly: GCA_016617825.1. Taxonomy (NCBI): domain Eukaryota; kingdom Metazoa; phylum Chordata; class Amphibia; order Anura; family Limnodynastidae; genus Platyplectrum; species Platyplectrum ornatum. Next base: position 15,951 of record JABWIB010002615.1, on the reverse strand, counting down.
TGCATATAAAATTCAATAGTGTTAGCTACNTCAAGTGACAGGCAGTCTTTGATTTATTTTTATTTAATAGTGTATATATGTACATAATTTTAAATGAGCATTATTACTTTCAACTTTTGTGTAAATCCAACCATACTTTCCAAAAGTGCAGCTTAGTCATCCTTGAAATGTTTGTTTTCTATAAATTATAGTTGTATTTTATTGAGTCCATTAAGCATTACATTTAAAAGGTGATTTGAANTTATTACGACATATAATTTATTATTGCAGCATTGAGTAGCTTTCATTGGATGGTAAAAAGGTATACAATGTACTACACACTTGCTGAAACTATACAAAAGCAGATTCATGATGTCATATACTGAATGACACAATTGTTTACAATTATGAGTGCTTTATTAGTACTTAAATGTATAAATAGAATTGGATATACCGTTTTTATATGTTTTGTGTTTATTTGATCTCTAGAACTCTTAAACAGAAATTTGAAATAACTGTCTTTATATATATGGCTAGGGTTAGGTTTTGGGTTAAGGCCTGGGTTAGGGCTAAGGTTAGGGTATGCTCTGTCCCCCCCGCATGCACTTCACTTTTTGCTTGCAGAGTGAAGTGCCTGCAGGGGACAGATGGTACAGTATGATTTGTACTGTAACTTAGCCATTGCAATAGATACTATGGCATGGCTGAATAACCATTAGTGACCATAGTGGTGGTTGCCTGTATGCTTTGTCTCCCTGCCTCATTTATTACTTTTTTTCCTGTTATTTTGACAGGTATGTACTAGTATATTACCTCATACACCATATAAATCCTTACCTCCACCCCAGCTTTATGCTATCTATCTAAATAACTGGCTATTATCCGACCCATGAATAGATGTGTGCACCCTTAAGAGAGGTTCTGCTTGAGGGTACCTTGGTAAACTGTTTTTTGAGATATGTATTTTAAATCCGGGTAGCACCATCAATANGGAGTCTGTGCAATCTTATGTTCTTTTTGCTGAGGTAGACATATTCAATTTACATTACAAATATAAAAAAATGTCAAGTAATAAAGATAGGATGTAAAATACAAAAATGACCGGTTCTANATGATTTTCAGAATATCAGGAATATCTCTCTTGTTACTAACATAGGTAGGGATTCAGTCTATTGGCATTATCCATAGTTGTCAACTCCAGGCAACCAAATTTCAGGCTCATTACTGAAATCCCAGTAGAGTGGGCTATTCTCCCAGAATAATTTAATAAAATTATTTAATGCAAATCAGTTAGATCAGATCAGAAAAGTTAAGGTAGAGTCCTGCAATTAAATATACAAACAATAAATAGAAGGTAAAAAACTGCACTAATCGTGCAATGATAATAATCTGCTGCCGGTTCACTCCTATAGTGGGGTTCTACCTATCCCCAAGACCGAAATATGAATAAAAGGAAAATAGAAGGAGAGAAACCCGGTGCTGATTATGACTAAGACATACTTTAAATATAATCAACCAATTAGTAAAATAGGAAAAAATTACCAGAATAAAATATCAATCAATATTAAAATAGTAAACAGTATGAGAGTGTCCAAGAGAAGGAACTCTGTAGACCTTTTTGTGAAAATCCTTTAACTCTTCAATTTCTTGTAGTCCTCCACAGTGTGTGCATAGGGAAAAAAAGGGAAAATAGAAAAGCACATCTAGTGCATTATCCCACATATATTATCCACTTATAAACAGCACACTAATTACTATATAAACATTTTATTTTAGTAGATAAAATTGAATAAATAAAAAGGATCAACAAGATAAAAAATGAAATATATATATTAAAACAAGAAAAAATAAATACTAACAATTAGGGGCTATACTCCACTGCACAATGTTCTCCGGACTTTGTGATTAGGAGGGAGAAGGTGGAAAGGTAAGGTGGAGGAGGGGTAGGCCAATATGAAGAAGTGGGTTTCGAGGGAGCATTTGGAGGCAGGATATTAGGTACAAGCTTACTCTTTTTAAATCCCTTCCTTCTGCTGCTCCCAGAGAATAATTTGTAATTATTCCAAAAATGTCAATGGACAATAATCCCTATGTACAGCCCTGCTAGCACTGTCTAATAAAAAAATATACCCAGCTAGTACAATATACTGTNTGTCGGTAACACTGCTGCTGTTTGCAGCTCATTAATTTAAAATAAAGTATAACATATGTATGATAACACATTTCTCTGTTTTTAGGTAGCATTAGCTGTACAGGTAATGTTTGTAATATATGTTTTATGCAGTTCATTTTCTGGTTTTAATCTTGAATCGTTTGATAATCTGCAGAATTCCATGAGATAACTGCCCACTCAATCACTTTTTTTAACATCGCAACAGATGATGTTTGAGCATTTAGTACCCACATGCTCTTCAAAAAAAAAAGAAAAAAGGAAAAATAATTTATTAATAATTCTAGAAAGTTCATACAAAAGTATTTCTGCATTTTCCATTAATGATTATTACATTATTCTCATTTTTCATTAGGCAAATGTTTTCTATTTATTTTTTGCAAAGAAGGGAAATCTCTGATTTGCATATCACCATGGCATAATTAGTAATGTATAATTGCAAACTGTCACACACTTGAATGTATTATACTGTATGCTGTAGAAGATTCCTTCTACTGTATCTCTGATCCATATGCTCTAGGAAAATGAATGTACCATCATTAGGAATAAATGTATTATTATCAGGGTTGTTTTGCTTGTGTATTTATGGTTTACAGTCTGGATTTTAACTCATTTTCCTCTGTAAGGCTGCTTACTGTCATCAACAGAGCTCTGAATGAGACGAGCTGTTCTGTGCTTAGTGGTGCTATGGTATTAGTACATGTTGTAATGCCAAAGCAGTTTTAGTCATTGGAAGAGTGGGAGTATCTCTCAACCAATAATCATATGAGCTAACATATAATATCTGCTATTACTGTCTTCATTCTCTCCACCCCCGGCAGTGACTCACCCTCCCTCTCTCACTTTGATCAGTAAGAATAACAAAGCTATGCAAAGTCGCTGTGATAAAAGGAAGAGTTGGGAAGGATTTAATTTGCTTTATTGGATTAATTCAGACCATATCATGATTCTTCACTTGATCTAACAACGTGACAACCTGTGTCTATTAATCCTAGGGAAGCAATTNATTACAATGGACTTTAAGAAGTGTTGGAATGCTTGGATATGGCAAGTATTGTATGTTTTTTCCCTTGGTTGCTTGAAAAGTGTCTCTGCACAGCTTTTCTATACCGTGGTAGAGGAATCTGAGCCCGGGACTTTTATAGGAAATGTGGCTCGTGATCTGGACTTGAATGCTGAACAAATCTTAGAACGGAGGCTGAGGCTGGGATCTGAAGAAAGCAGGAGGTATTTTTCTATTATGTTGGAAAGCGGAGATCTGCTTCTGAATGAAAAGATAGATAGAGAAAGTATGTGTGGTTTCAGTACAAGCTGTTTGCTGCCTGTAGAACTGATTATAGAAAAGCCTTTAGAGCTGTTTCGTTTAGTTATTGAAATTTTGGATATTAATGATAATTCACCACACTTTGTTAATCACGAGAGACTCATTAAATTTGCTGAGCTTGCAGCTCCAGGACTGAGGTTCCCTTTAGAAAATGCCATTGACCGAGATGTTGGTACTAATGCAGTAACCTCGTATCAGCTGAACCCTAGCCAGTATTTTTCAGTAAATGTTAAACAATCAAAAGATGGCAAGCTTTTTCCTGAGTTAGTGTTGGAAAATGCTTTAGATAGGGAGGAAATAGCAGAGCATCACCTCACACTGACCGCATTAGATGGTGGCCACCCGCCTAGGTCAGGAACTGCAAAGATAACTGTGCATGTTTTGGATAACAATGACAATCCTCCCACCTTTGACTTGCCAGTTTATAAGACAAGTTTACTGGAAAATAATCTGCCAGGAACTCTGTTAATTAAACTTAATGCTACAGATATGGATGAGGGTCTAAACAGTGAAATTGAATATTTTTTTGAAGATCATACCCTAAAATCAGTGGGGAAGTTGTTTCACCTAGATCATGTTACTGGTGAGATTCATATTCAAAAAAGTATTGATTTTGAAGAATCTAGTTTCTATGAACTCTATGTCAGAGCGAGAGATAAAGGTGTTCCTGTAATGGAAGGACATTGTGTTATTCACGTGGAAATTGAAGACTCCAATGATAATGCTCCCAAAATTTTTGTGACTTCCCTGGAGAGCTCAGTTCCAGAAAATACAGCTATTGGCACAGTAGTAGGACTATTTAATATAATTGATCGAGATTCTGGCAGGAATGGAGAGGTGCAATTAGAAATAACACCAGGGCTTCCATTTAAATATAAGTCCTTTGAAAACCACTATTCTTTGATCACCGATGGTGTGTTAGACCGGGAAAATAAACATCAGTACAGTATCAACTTAGTTGCCACAGATATGGGGTTTCCACCATTGTCCACAAAAACAACAATGGTTCTCAATCTTTCAGATGTCAATGATAATTATCCTCTTTTTTCACATCATTCTTTCAACGCTTACATTTTTGAGAATAACGTCCCAGGAATATTACTTTGTACATTGTTTGCTACTGATGCGGATGAAGGAGAAAATTCCCAATTAAAGTTCTCACTATCAGAAACATATATTGCAGGTTCTCCAATAACTTCCTACATCTATATTAATGAAAACAATGGCAAAGTTTATGCTCAGCGTTCCTTTAACTATGAACATATTCAGCTTTTAGAGATGACTGTCTTTGTTGAAGATGGAGGATCACCGAAATTAAAGACAAACACTACTCTTTATATATTTATTTTAGATCAGAACGATAACTATCCAAAAATTCTGTACCCCATTTTGACAAGAGAGGCTGTTGAGCACCAAAAAATACCACGTCCTGTATCTGCAGGATACTTGGTAACCAAAGTATCNGCTGTAGATTTGGATTCGGGTTATAATGCTTGGCTTACTTACAGTATATTAGAAGCATCTGACCCTTCAATGTTTAGAGTGGCTCCACATACTGGAGAAATACGAATGATGAGAAGTTTACTTGAGTCAGATGATAGCCAGTACACCATTGTGGTTCTTGTTAGAGACAATGGAGAGCCAGCCTTATCAAGCACAGCTACAATATATGTGTCATTTGAAGAGTATTTACACAACGAAACACCTAATGTTCAAGATTACCAAACAGATCACTACAGCCAATCAGACGTGACTTTATATTTAATAATATCTCTTGTAGCTGTCAGCANGGTATCTCTCATCACATTCCTTGTTCTGACTGTTAAGTGTTTAAGGAAAAAGAATAATCAAAATATTTGCGACTGTTATGCTGCACCTGAAACTAATGATTTTCAATGTCACCACCAACCAACCCTTCAGCTAAATTCAGATGGCACCTTAAGTTATATGGAGGTGAAGACATTGAGTAGACCTTCAAATCAATCTTATAGTACTTGCCTTTCACCAGCACTAGAGAGAACTGATTTCACTTTTTTGAGGCCTTTGGATTTTCCTCAACTAAAGGACATTTTAAATGACGAGGAAACATTCTCTATACACAGTGGGTTCAGCGAGGTGATCCAGGTGAGGAAACCTGTTGAGTATGCTTTATAAATGTCCAANTACATATGTCTTCTAATACTGAAATGGGAGTGTTTGCCTTAAATACATAATTGTAGTTTTATTACAATAATCTAGTGAATATTGTCTCACATCCTCAATATATATTTTTCTCGTCCTCCTCTTACTCTTTCTTAAGACGTTGTTGCCCCATCGGCAAAGCCTTTCAGTAGTATATTGTATGCATTTATCCTCTCTGCTTACCTGTCATGTGGTGTTACAAGATGGTGGTATTAATACTTACATGTCCTGGGAAAAACAGAAGATTCCTTCTGGATGACCCTGGAAAGGAAAGTTTCTAAAAGTTTCTAAAGTTGCCAGGCATGTAACTTTTAATTCTTTTTAAAGCTACATATAAGTTAGTAGTGTCATGCATGTAATGGATGTTCCTATTTAATTTTTTAATAAATAGGGCCCAACATCTTGATATTCAGTACACATAAAGTTGCAAATATCTTTCCAGTTAATGCTATATTTAAATGTATAAAATATACAAAACTAATTTTACAGTATGTTTGTGGCAATGTAAATGAGTAATATTTGCATATTAATGTCTTATTTCAAAGTAATGAGATCTAAGAATTTTCTCTATAATTTGCCACTGGCAGTACATGTAATGACTTGAAGGTAAAATGTGTATTCTATGATACAGTACTCTCTATATATGTTATTTATATTCTGTTGCTTAGCTGGAGCAAAGCAATATATTTATTTTAATTGTCAAAATAATACTTTTAATAAAAAAAACATATTGTTTACATTAACTAACAAATTTCTAGCTTAAAAATGGGGCTAATATGTAAAAGGCCCATAGTGCTGATGAAGGATAGCCTGATCCAGAGGTGTGCATCTGCCTAAAAATCAGTAGGGAAAAAGTTGACACATATGGCTCTTAATACAGCCCTGTAATTAACTATGTTAATTTTAATATCTTAACATTAAATACTGTATATTTGTGATTTTTGTGCCATTAGTTTGTGCTTATTAGTATTGTTTGTCAAACCACTCCGTAAATTATACCAGCAAGAGTGCTGATTTAATCAAGCAAAGACATATAGGGGAGAGTTTGTTATGGTTTATGATGGTACTAATTTATATATGCGTGTAACAATACCAAGATTTTGTGGAGGGTTTTTTGTTCGTAAAAAAAAAGTAAGATTTCCTATTTGCCAAGATTTTTAGAAAAGTAGTTTGTCTTGTAATATTATGTAAATGTTATCATAAAAATAGAACTGAAATAAGATTGGTTGGTTTAAAACTGGTTTAAATGATNTAATCACACTTTTTAAGAAAAGAAAGATATAAAAGTTCAAATTGCAAATAGACTGTATTAAGTGACAATTAGGTTATGACTAAAGAAGTACTAATAAAAGCAATTTAAACACAGCATGCTAGAATCAATGATAAAAAATCTTAAAATACATCCTGGGGCTTAGAAATGAATTTAAGGAACATGGCTTAAGATAAAACCCTAATTAGTTTAAGAATTAAACTAATGATGCACATCTGAATATGATGAATTATTCATCTAAAACTTCTATCAACCATTAGATTTTATCAATTAATGTATCTATTGAATGTTTTNTATTTAAAGAGTAATTGGCTTAAACTATCTGTTACTTGTTTAACTACATAAACATATTTCATTAATATCTAAAGAAAATATATTACTGTTAAAAAGAAATAATGAAACAAATGATATAAAACTTTGGTGTATTGTGTAGATACAGTGTGGACCTGATTAAGAGTTTTTAGTCCCGTATTCAGCCTGTTTCATTCAGGGTTGCATGTTTCTTCCCTGTGGCAAGAGCCGTAAGCACAGAGGCTCTGTTGTTCCATTTTAAAGATGCCTGAAAACACCAAAAAGGTTTTTAACTTTTTAAATTTACAGATAATTCCATATGCTAAATACTTACTATTAATTTGTCCAAAATATTACAAAGTAACATAACCATTAACAGCAACAGTTATAATAAAATTGTATTTTGTTTATATTTCTTAAGTATATATTTCATATTTATCTCACACTGTTTATTAAATATGGTAACCTCCTTTGAGGTTTCAAATCTAAAAATAGAGATGTTAGATATCAATGATAATTTACTTTTTTATAGTGTTCATACTGTAAAATACACAGTGTGACTTGGTGTTTAATTTCCCTTAGGAACTGCATTGAGTGTGGATGTCATTAACACACATTAATATTAAATAAATTAAAGCCTACAATTACTGTCTGTAAAAGCTAGATAAAGAAACCCCACATCACTCAGTCAGACAGATGTTGGATATTAGAAACCGTCCTATAAACACAGAATATGATCCAAATTGTCCAGCCCTGTGTCCACCAATGCAGGACCTGCAGCTTTCATCAATAGATTCCTGTGTGTATGGAGGTATGAGACCACTGACCCTTGTGTGTAGGAAATCCGCATATCCTACCTTAGCTGTCTGCACCACACATGTGTGGGGATCTGCAGTAGGGCCAAGATCCACACATCATGAGCAGACATCTGATAAGCACTCCAGAGACTCCAATATATAAAACATTAGCACAGGTAAGGCAGCCCATCAGACCAACTTTTACAGATTCTGTAGATTAATGACAGAAAGATAATACTATTATGGATAAGTTNTAGACCATATGGTTCTATGTTAATGTTCTATTTAACTTTTTGAATTCTGTTGATGAATGATTTAGTAATTATCCTAAAAATATTAAATTTTTAATGGATGAAAAGTTATATTTTATTGATCTAATTGAAAAATTTAATGCAAGTCTTCCAGTTATAAATGAAATTATAATGGATTTGTGTTACAACATTCTGTGTTCAAAAAAACTATTTTTGTACTATTTATCATCTGGCTTCTGTGGGTAACATGCTAGAACACATGCAGTGCACTGTCGACTGCCCTGTGCGTATGCTGACAGCTGTCTACAGTTGACACGTTTAAAAGCCTCAGTAAGCAGTCTTGAGTAATGAGTTCCTCTCCTCTGAACACATACCAGCACAAGCCCCTGCACACATGGAAGTTACACCACACAAAGGACCCTCTCCTCTTACTATAATTAGTAATGCCGAACTTTTTAATATTAATTAATAGAACATGTGTGGGTTAAATTCTAGTTGTTTGATACATCTAGAGCTTTCATAACTATGTTGCTGTTTGATTAGCCAGTAATGAAGCCAAACAACTGCAACAGCCCCCTGTCAGTCTCGGAAGCCCTTCTTTCGTCTGCTAGGATTGTCAGTCAATAATCTGCATAGTGTAATTGAGAAAGTCTGAGAACAATAAGGGAAGATAGTGTGTGCGTTTGACAGACAGCATAGACATATACTAATATGATTACTGTGTGTAATAGCAAGAAGTACCCCGATGTACAGTTTCTTGCTTTGTCAAAGGAGTGTGAGGTCATTAGTGGTAGGTAGGTAGGTAAGGTGCAGTTGTCTCCTAGTGGGAATGGTATATACTTTTTGATTGTTAAGTATATTATTTAGAATTTTTTTTTTTTTTTCGTTATTAAAGTTCAGTCAGGCCTATGAAAAGTAGAATACATAAATAAATACTTTGGGTATGGTGTACAATAAAGAGAGTCTTACATGAAATTATGAAACAGTATGCAGCTGTTTCATACATNTTGTCTCCAATTTAAGTGATAATCAGAATAACGGTAAAGGTTTTTGCAGTCATTCAGGTCGCTTAACTCGTATAAGACTGCTTGGTCCTAAAAGACCAAGCCCTATTTTCCAAATCTGACATGTGTGGCTCCCTTTTTTTTTTTTTTTGGCATATTTTCCATGTTAATCCATTTTATTCTTTACAGATGTTAAAGACAAAGCTTAAATTCAATGTAATCAGATATGCTTCCTACACAAAATATACAATATATAAAATAATGGTTTAAGCAATGCATAGTATAATAATACAGGTAAATGAATGAGAAGGGTGAACTACAGAGCAAAAAGTCCCAGATTATATAGTATTATATATTTAAAGGTCTGATTCCTCCACACTTTATTCAGTGATTTTATTAATATGACTAGGAAAATTTGCTGCAGACAATGATATCTCTTTACAGTTAAAAAGTAATTGTTTAGACTTAAAATAAAATAAATGTAATTTAGCTGATCTGCACTGATTCATTTTATTAATGATAATTTACTTAGCTCAGTGATAAAATGCATTCTAGATAGGGAAGGGCTGGGCCAGGGGGCAACCGTTGCCCCTGAAGCTTTTTGTGGCTACTGATTCAGGGCTTTTTGGGGCCAGCTAAGAGGCAGGCAAAGATTTTGGTTGCTCTGATAGTGAATTACAGAGTGGACCGGGCAACAGTGTGAACCTGCCACCTACTGTAGTTTGCAACCAGACAGTAAAAGCCTATCAGCATGTTGATTGGTGCATAGCTTGGTCTAGCCACCAGTCCTACTGCTGATAATAATTTTCTACCGTTTTCACCTACAAAGCAACAACTAGTCAATGGCTAGTTAGCCTGATTGGTAGAGTACTGACAGCCATTACACTGCATAGAAGCGTGTAGGGAGACAGCACGGTATCGCAGGGGGGAGGGGATTAAGTTACTATGTGTTCCTATGAAAAGTTGACCCACAGGCTAAAAGTTTCCAGCCTGCCCCTGATTCTAGAACACAGAATTGGAATGTGAAACCTATAATACAGTATACCTGCAGCCATGAACATGTAATCTTTAAAGATATATGAAGGATTTAAATGTTAAATTAGATTTGNTAATAAAAAATCTTGTCAACTAATCCCTGCTTATAATTATTTACACTGTAAATGACTTAAATATCAGTATTATTGTATACAGTATATATTGAATGATTTACTAAAGACAACAATGATTGAGAAACACAATGCATATTTCTATTATTTTATCAAGTTAAAGACTTGATGCACGTTTAAGAAAACTTGAAAATATTATATATATTATATATATTAAAAAGTAATACAATAAAAAACATAACTATTGCAATATTTAGCTGATTTATTTAATTATATTTATATACCTAAAATATTGTTATTTTTCAGCTCAGCCAATTCCATACTGTTTAGCGATTACATTTAAATTTTGAGGTATATATTATTAGTAGGTAAGGTTTTCTTTCATGTATAACTGATAGTTCAATAGTAAGAACATTTAGATACATTTTCATATTGTAAAATCTGCATTGAAACAACCATTTGTCTTTTTTATGTAACTGTATGAAGTTACCAGTATTGGCCAGGAGAGGGTGCACATGTCATCTACAATCTCTAATCTGTAGCATTAGACACTCTCCACCCCCTGGCTCAGTGAAACATCCTCCCATTATTTCCTCACACACAAAGAGGAGCTGCTCGTTGTGGATGTTTTTCCTGTGGATGTTTTCGTTGTGGATTTTAAACACCAAAATACGCATTTTTATTAACTGCAATCTAATGGAATTATAAATGACTTACACATCATCATCACAAGAACCTTGAGATATGGACAATAAAAGCAGTCCACCCTGGAGATGGCAAGTAGCATATTTCTGTCTTTGTAGCTGGGGCTGGGTCTCTGGGCAGCTTCGTTATTCTATTGTTGAGGANTCTGAACCAGGGACTGTACTGGGAAATATAGCTCAGGATCTGGGTCTTAAACATGCAGAGCTGTCATATCGCAGATTACAATTTGAATCTGATAGAAACAAATATTTTGCACTGAATAAGGAGACTGGAGCTTTGATTGTGAANGACAGGATTGATAGAGATAGCCTATGTGGGTTCAATCCTAGTTGTNTATTGCATTTGGGAGTTGAAGCTGAAAATCCATTGGAGGCTTTAAATCTGGAAATAGAGATTCTAGATATAAATGATAATAAACCAACATTTTCAAGCAATGAACGTATTCTAAAAATTACAGAATTATTNGCATCTCCNGGTGCTCGATTTGCTTTAGAGATTGCNGAGGATTTAGATGTTGGTGTTAATGGTGTCAGTCATTATACATTAAATACNAACCCTTATTTNTCTCTGTCTGTGAAGACTCGTAATGACGGAACCCTCATTCCTCANCTCATATTAGAGAAGATATTAGATAGAGAAGAAAAACAAGAACATAATCTCATTCTCACAGCTATAGATGGAGGAGAACCNGTAAGATCAGGATCNTGNNANATAACAATATTAGTATTAGATATTAATGATAATCCTCCAGTCTTTAATCAGTCTGTTTATAAGGTCNGTTTGAAGGAAAATCTCCCCTTGGATTCTGTAATATTTACACTTACTGCAGTGGATCTGGATGAGGGTGAAAATGGGGAAATTCAATATTATTTTGAGGATCACACATCCAAGTCTGCATTAAAATTATTTGCTTTAAATCAAGAATCTGGAGANATCTCTGTAAAGGAAATTGTGGATTTTGAAGAGTTACATTTTTATGAATTGTATGTTAAGGCAGTTGACAAAGGAAATCCAGCTTTAGAAGGAAACTGTCTGGTTCATGTATCAGTTGAAGATGTAAATGACAATTCCCC
>JABWIB010002613.1:36026-54606 GCA_016617825.1 Platyplectrum ornatum | reverse complement strand
ATAGTTCATTGATCAGCTCAGGTCACCATTTCTCATGACTAGTGCAGCCACTACTTACAAATGTGTCCGAGTCAATGTATATATGAAAAGCAGAAATAATGACCCTGCTCCATCTTGGAGAGACTCAGCTTGAGTAAAAATATAAATAAATTGGAAACATTAGCCTGGCTCTGCTGTTCCTCTCCGGGCATCTAGAGTGTGCTGCCAATGTACAAATCCGCTGTTTTAACACAGATGTGTGCTATATGCAAGTACACGTATGTTTGTTTTGCTGTGGTGTTTATCCTTTAAATTGTTATTAATGTATTATTACAGCTACATTTCCATCAGCGGAACTGTGTGCGTATGGTGACAACAAGAACGCTTCTATACTCCCTAGCTGACCTGGCTAGGACATGGCTCTTGTTAACCTGTTATTCGTGTTCAACCAAGAATGACGCAGTAGAGACTCATGTTACAATGTTCATAGCCCAGTAGAATAATCAATGTAGGCCTAGTATTTATTACACCGGGTCTAGTGCCCACAACAACACCAAAATGAAAGGGGGTTCTAGTGCTCTGTGCTTGTTGCACAAGACTAAAGGTCCTAACTGAACTACCCCCACTTCATCCATATGACATTGTCCACACTGTCCTCAGTGTTCTTCGCACCAGGTGCCTTGTTGTCTCTTTTTTTAGCTTTACCCAAATGTCTTCTCACATTGCATATATTATATTTTATTCTTTCTGCTCTTGCTTCTTTGTGTTACATAACGGACCGGATCCAGGATTCCTCGCTCTACCCGACTTTTACACACAGATTGTGTAATTCATGTGGTTTCTGTGCCAGATGTGCTCGGGGATCCGACTGATGTGACACTTGATACCGGCAAGTCGCGGTATGCATGGCTGGCTCTGCACCGGAGCTCCCGGTAGCGGGGAAATAAAAATGTTGTGCAACACATAAAAATAAAAAGCCATAAGCGGCAGCGAGGAGACAACGATGACTGTGGACACAGGTCATCCCGGGAGAGTCGGCAACCCTGCTTTAGATCTTTTAGATCTGGTGGCTGTGGATAGTTCATAGTACCTGTCTAGTCATTGGTCCTCATCAATATTCCAGTATGCTGTGACATTTACATGATGCTCAGTCAATATTAAGAAATACCAACATTCATTAAATATCATCACCTACACGGGGCCTCTTTTACAACTGTGCTTGGAAAGAAGTTTTTAGCATGTGTAAAAGTCCATACAAAAATGTGCTTGTAAATGTGTGCGATGATGTGGTGATGAATTTCATGAATTTGGACATTCGCCATGTGAGTCGGGCACAATGCCAACAATGTAAAAAAATATCAAATCATGATCCTCCTAAGCTTATTGACTTGTACGTGTAAAAGATAAGTTCAGATATGAATGTACACTAGGGTGTGCTAATGCGCTAATTGTGCACATACTTCTACCTCCCATGTGTCCCAATCCAGCGACACAATCCCGATTTCAAGTGACTGTCCCAGTTAGGGGATAAAACAGCCAAAAAGGATTAATTATTTGTAAGATGCAACAATCTTACATATAATGCTACAGAGCGGCTGTTAAATACTGATTTGAATTTTGATGATTTATTAAAGTAACATGTTTGTTTATTCTATGTATTATCCTTTAACATGACCTTCTCATGTCAGAACAACAAGTGTAAACCATATTTCATTCAATTAGTTGATTCATCCGAAGTATCTGTAATAAACTCTGAGCAGGGAATTATATATTACGCCCTCCAGGGGTTATGTTGCTTGTATTAATTATAGTAAGCTATGAAAGTTCAGCAAAAGTCAATGAGTTAAAATCCCAGCCAAGAAAGAGATGCTANTATGAATGGTACACTTACCCAGAGACTTGAAATGATTAGAACACATAGCTTAATTATGAGGGTGTTTTGCTTTTTGCAATTTTTATTATATATTTTTTTGCTGATTATTTAGGTTCAGACATAAGCTGTAAGATACTCTGTGTAACAGCATATTCATAATTATAAGGAAAGGCCCATTCTTCCTGCTACATTGTCTAAAGGTTTCAGCCAAAGGGACGTTTCCGCTCCTGACCACTAGGGGTCTCCAACCTGGACTCATAGGGCGATTCAATGATACATGAAGCTGTGACTTTTATAGTCGATTATTTCTTGGTCATGGCCTCAATTTCCCTACCCACGTTATTTGATGATCAGCAGAGATGAAATTAACGGACGATTAGAGAAAGTATCTATGAAATCGTTAGATTACTATAATCTTTCATAGCAGCATACAGTATATTACAAAAAAAAATAATTCCCAATTGGCCTTTAGGTGGGTTAAGACCATTTTTTGGCGACCGGTATTTTGGAATTGAATAGTAGTTCATTCATTACAACTGTAGTTTTGGTTGAGCGAATTAGTTTTTTGGTTTCAACCAATTTTTATTTTTCATGTGCTTTTTTTTTATGCTGATAAAGAAAACATTTTGGACACTTTGTGCACAATTGAACCAGGCACATAGAGTAGTAGAGAAGAGACACTGGGGCCAATCCAGAGGTGAGCGTACAGCAGCTGGGTGACTTTTTTTTTGTGCTCAATCAAAACCCACCTCTTCAGATTGACCTACCCCTCCTCTAATGTCTCTGTACTGTCCACCCCTCTCAAGCAGGGACCCCCACCCTCCTGTTATCTACCTCAACCTGCCCCTATCTCCTCCCTCCTGTCTTTGTTCAGTATAATACATAATATACTTCACAGCACTGCCCCTTGTCACCTTTGTGACTTGTCACCTCAGAACTGCCCCTTTTATTATTGGCACAGCCACATATTATTTTCTTATTTCCAATATACATGTACCTTCCTCCCGTGGTAACAGGAAAGCTAGTACATGATCCTCTGTCAAGTAACTTATTTTAAAGTATCTTTGATTGACATCAACTTTGAAAGCCAAAGGGCTTGGCATTGAAGCCGTTTAAGTGATATCATGAATGTCTTCATTAACAATGGGAGAGGTAACAGCTTTATCCCTATCTATTACTGCCTCCTATCTTGATGTGTACAGCTGACATTTAACAGCCTGGCGGGTCCATTCTCAGGTCGTGTCCTTTATTAATACGGAAAAACTACTGTATTTCGACAAGCTTTTCGTCAGAGGAGGCCATGTCTAGACTGTAAAACGCGTCAGCCTAGTTCTGAGTAACACCCATGTAATCTTGTCACTAAAGAGTTTAAATGAATTTTGTGTGGATGGAAAAAGTATATATTCATTAGTGATCTATTCTAGTTTATTCTATGCATTTCAAAGTGCACAATATGTTAAAATAACTCCCTGGATACATCATATTACATGCATGCTTGGTACATTGTAAGAGATCTGTTATTACTGGAATTAATATACTTTTCTTCACAGGTAAACGCAGGATTTTCACACCATTTAGTCAAATGCAGCAATAAAAAAATGACATGTTAATTCATATACAAGAGCATACAAATGTCTTATCTTATTAATATATAGGGCTAGGCACTGTATTGCCACCTGCTGGACATGAGTGGTACTGAAATACCCAGACAGTAACTAACATGCAGTTTATTCATGTATGCCCTGAGTACTGCTTAGTAGTGCAGAATTTTAAAACCCCAACTCCAGCATACCTGATTTAGTGCTATAATTGTTTCATTTTAAATTGAATTATTGACCAATCTCATCTGATTTAAAGACATTCGAACACCATTTAACTGATTTAAAGTTTGTTATTGGAAAATATAGAGAATCTTATATTATTATATTATGTCAGAATTATGCATCTGTATAAACAATGCAGACAAACGAAAGGAATCCTGAAAGCAGCAATCCTACATGGTAGATTGTATAATAACAGTGTAACAGTAACAATGGTCAGTATATATGTGTGCAATAAGCAACAATAAAGTATTCTCCTTGCATGCAAACACTGACATTCATTTTACCTCCACTGCAATTCATCATGGTTTTGTCCAACCATAACTGTACGCTCGTAAAGTTCACAGTACGTAAGTCTGGATCTGGTCTAGAGAGAGAGACAGCACCACAAAGCAGAGAGAGCTCTGAAGAGTGTTCCAAAGCTTCTCTGCTCACTGCATCATGTGTTATGCGACTGTGGTTGCCATGACAATCCACAATCATAAATATTTTTAGCAGCTATCTTTTGTTTAAAAAAGTCAAAAGATGTTTAGGGAGCTGGATTGTTAAAATATTATAATGATTATTAAAATGTATTTACTAGACAAAAAAATGCAATGCTTCAACTCTAGGATAAGCGAGGTCTACGTGACAAAACTTTGACAGTAATTCACCCTGAACTTGAGGTGTGTATTCTCTTTGTGGGATTGGCACGCTTGCTGTAGTATCATGAAGAAAGGTCCTATGTAACGATGCCGTGTGTGAGAAAATGACTGACAGCTTTTGTGCTAATGGTCCTTTGCTATTTCCAAAACACAGCAAATTGCTTTCCGCAGACAAGTGNTATATATATATATATATATATATATATATATATATATATATATATATAATGCTTTTTAGGAAAATGACAGGCAGAAATAGTGTCGATGTCTCGTCTTATTCTCCTCTCTCCACATATCAGCTGATCCTTTGGGTTGTTTGTAGCAGCTTTTGTGATTGTAACAGGACACAGCAGACATGTTCATTGTAATGCCATACATCCATACATCATAGTCCTTTAATAAATCATAAGCAGCTGGTTACAGTTAAGGTGTTTCCATGTTTCCTATTGACAGCAGCCTTCCTGTCAGTAATCCTATAACAGCCGGCCTCTCTCTGTCCAAACTTTGCTGCTGACAAGAAAAACATGGATGCATGGATCTGTGCTAGAGGTGTCCTTTCAGTGGGAATCACTTCATATTGTGACATTATGAACACACAGATTACAGACGGTTAACTAAACCCAATGGAAAGTAAATTCTTGGGTTTGGGGGCCTTCTTCTCCTTACCTTGTAGGAGTCTGTTNANAANGGTTAATCTGGAAGAGCCAATAGGAGACATTGGTGGGTCTGGTCTATATAATCCCTTGTATATTGCTATAGTTTATTGGCTGTTTTAGTTGTGTTGGTGATTGTTAGTACTAGGCTGCCGTTTTTGTGACATGATACAGTAAGTGATCTATACAAGCACAGGTGGTGATTGAGCCAAGATAGCAGAGCCTGGTTGTATCAATGTGATTGATCTAGATGTGTTCATGAGTTGGCCACTGAGGCCACGTCTCTCGGTGCATTGTGATGGCTCTGCCAGTTGCTGGTTGCATGCATTTGGTGAGGACACAGGAGTAGCGCTGGTTGTACTGATTGAAGGGTTTAAGGGTCCCAACATCTGTGATATGATTTAAGCGATGTCTCTCACATATACAGGATGAAGGACATCGGGAAAGGGGCACCACCACTCTAGGAAGTTTAGAAGTATTTGGAAGATATTCTGATCCGGTGTGGCATGGGTGGGTGAGTAGTGAAAGTGGTGTTACGGCGGGCATTATATGAATGAGGGCCATCGCCAGACTGATCTGATAGGCAGAGAGTAGTGCTATATTCAGTCTCTTATATAGCCCCATGCGTGCGGAAGACGTTCTTTATCTGCAGGAATCATCCTCCACATGAAAGCCTCCTACATGCACAAATGAGAAAACCAGCTCTGATTTCACTGCAACGGTAAAAACATCAAAACAACATAAACAGTATACAGCAGATTATTGACACGTCAGCACTGAAGTCACATGGTGAAGTTGTATGAGTCTAATAGTAATCCATATAATGCCACAATACAATGCATTGTACATTTTGACACTTCTAAAATCCTTGGGGTCATACAGGTGATACAGGGAGATTATGGTGGGGATTTGGGCTGCTGGTGACTCTTTCATCTTGTCTTGCATCTTCTTGAGTGTTGGAAAAGATTACATGCTAGATCATTCAGAGTTCAGGAAAGGAGTATTGAGATGTGTGATTGTAACACTGAATATTATTACTATTGGATTGCGTTGTATGTTCCAAGTAACTAAACCGACCGAGCAGGAAATACAGCGCTCACGGCATGATGGGTAATCACTAGAAAGCTTGACATCCCAATGGAGCAAGATCAATCTCTAGCAGAGTTGCCAACTTTTAGTATCTCCCTCCAGGAAGAAATAAAAAAAAAGACGTCACCATGGGGTGGAGGTATAGGGAATGATTTATGCAAATCACACCTGAAACCCCGCCTCTATTTTGTTTACCATGAATGGGTGGAGCTTGACGTCATCAACCCTGCCCATTCATAGTAGCAATGGGGATTAAGGCAGTGATTTACAATACAAAATAACTGCTTTAGCCCAGGTTCCAGGAGATTTGCTGAGTCCAGTAGAAGTGCCCAAAATCAGTCTGTAACCCTGATCTCCAGCATACCTCCAAAATCACAGGTATAATCGATACCTGGCAAGACGTGAGACCTGTAGTGTTAGAGATAGTCCACTCAATTTCTACAGGTCCAGTCTGTCAATGGTGTTCCCAGGGCTGCCATCAGAAATAGTGGGGCTCGGGACTGCCCTCCCCACTCTGTTCAGCCAGGCCCATGAGGAGCAGNGATACCTGGCAAGACGTGAGACCTGTAGTGTTAGAGATAGTCCACTCAATTTCTACAGGTCCAGTCTGTCAATGGTGTTCCCAGGGCTGCCATCAGAAATAGTGGGGCTCGGGACTGCCCTTCCCGCTCTGTTCAGCCAGGCCCATGAGGAGCAGCTGACTCAGATGCCAGTACTGGGGTGCGCGTGCTGTAGATTTTTGCCCATCACTGTGTAGCAGACTCAGTCCAGTGAGGATTGAGAAGTCATGCTGCCAGCGACGGGCCCTTGCTCTTTCCAGGCCCGGGACGGGAGTCCCCGCTGTCCCGTCACCCTGATGGCGGCCCTGTTTGTTCCACTCTGCACGATCTGTTGCATATGTAGGTGAGGGGAAGGTTACATTGGTCCCAGGACAAGACTGCACATCTAGATTCGTCTTGTGAATGCGTGCCTTTTGCTAACCTACAAATCCATCAATGAATCTACAGCCACATACATACCCCCACTTGTCTCAAGATGCATTTCATTCTCTCAGATCTTCACAGGATCTGCACCTTCTTCTGCACTTAATAAATGCTCTGATTCCTGATTACAGGTCTTCTCCTGAGTTGCACCCACTATACTATCCTCTACTGTGCAAACTTTCAAGTGCCAACTTAATCCTCTCACAGACGGCTAAAATGCTCTCTGCGCCAGAGAGGGTAGTGATATATACCGAGTATAATGCAATATCTATGTGCACTCGATCTCTGATGTACAATAAACATATTTATGGATCAGGAAGAGTTGTCAAGCCTGGCATGAATCCCGCTTAAATCTATGCTTTTGTTTGTTTTGTGTGTGTATCTTGATGACTAAGAATGTGTAGGAGCGATAGATGGCTTACATGTTAATACCCAGGCCTGTGAAATAATGAGGCTGAGATTTACTATGGAAACAATGTTTTTTTTGTCTTAAAGCCAGACCGTGATTTTATCCATTCAAAAAACATCATATAAAGCTACAAAATCAAAGCACCAAAGTCCCTGCAAAAAGAGACACACTGATCATACTGCAAATGTATGCATGCGCTGCATGGAGGAGATTGAAGCCAGAGAAGGTGTGGCTTATGCCGAGCCAGAGGAGGCGTGGCTTATGCCGAGCCAGAGGAGGCGTGGCTTATGCCGAGCCAGAGGAGGCGTGGCTTATTACGAGCCAGAGGAGGCGTGGCTTATTACGAGCCAGAGGAGGCGTGGCTTATTCTGAGCCAGAGGAGGCATGGCTTATTCCGAGCCAGAGGAGGCGTGTCTTGTTCTGTGCCCGAGAAGGCGTGTCTTATTCCGAGCCAGAGATGGCGTGTCTTATTCCGAACCAGAAGAGGTGTGTCTTAATCCGAACCAGAAGAGGTGTGTCTTATTCCGAGCCAGAGGAGGCGTGTCTTATTCCGAGCCCGAGATGGCGTGTCTTATTCCGAACCAGAAGAGGCGTGTCTTATTCTGAACCAGAAGAGGCGTGTCTTAATCCGAACCAGAGGAGGTGTGTCTTAATCCGAGCCAGAGGAGGCGTGTCTTAATCCGAGCCAGAGATGGCGTGTCTTATTCCGAACCAGAAGAGGCGTGTCTTATTCTGAACCAGAAGAGGCGTGTCTTAATCCGAACCAGAGGAGGCGTGTCTTAATCCGAGCCAGAGGAGGCGTGTCTTAATCCGAGCCAGAGGAGGCGTGTCTTAATCCGAGCCCGAGAAGGCGTGTCTTATTCCGAACCAGAAGAGGCGTGTCTTATTCTGAACCAGAAGAGGCGTGTCTTAATCCGAACCAGAGGAGGTGTGTCTTAATCCGAGCCAGAGGAGGCGTGTCTTAATCCGAGCCAGAGGAGGCGTGTCTTAATCCGAGCCAGAGGAGGCGTGTCTTAATCCGAGCCAGAGGAGGCGTGTCTTAATCCGAGCCAGAGGAGGCGTGTCTTAATCCGAGCCAGAGGAGGCGTGTCTTAATCCGAGCCAGAGAAGACATCAAGAGAAAGTGAAGGAAGATGAAGGAAACGTCAACAGAGAGGGATAAGATGGGGAGAGAGGGAGAGAAATTTAAGATGTTACTGATGCCTCTTAGTGCTAAATTTGAAAGTTTGGATCTTATCTGTGTGGAGTTTGTATGTTCTCCCGGTGTCTGTGCGGGTTTTCTCCGGGTGCTTTGGTTTCCTGTAACATCTCGAAAACACATACCAGTAGGTTGATTGGCAGCTCACTAAATTGTCCCTAATATATGTGTAATTGCCCCTATGTATCAAACCCCCAGTATCCTTTAGAATGTAAGCTTTTGGGCCATTGTACAGTGCTTGTGAACACTTTGTGTTGCCTAATAAATAAGCATTATTATTAATAAAAGTAATAATAACAATAATAATAATAGGAGAGAGGGAAATAGAACGAGAAAGAAAGGGTTACAGAGTGAGAAAAAGTAAAGTAGAAAGAGAGAAGGAGTGAGGGGGAGGGAGAGAGAGAGAATGGGAATAAGAACAGGGGATAAAGAGAGAAAGAGTAATGGGGAAAGGGAGAGAGAGATGAGGGAGAGATAGATGGCGGGAGGGAGAAAGAGATGGGGAGATAAATTAAACAACAGAGAAAGGAAAAGAAAGATGTCTGAGGGAAAGAAAGACGGAGCGAGGGAAGCAAAAAGGAAGAGGTTATGAAGGGGGAGAGAGCGAGAGAAGTAGAATGTGATGCGGAAGGAGATAATGTAATAGGGAAAAGGCAACGAAATGAGAAAGATGAGGGAAAGAGAGAATAGACGTGGGCGAAAGGGGAATACAGTACATGGCAGGATCAGTTTATTCCAGCATATTTCTGCTTTGTATTTTTCCCACATAAACCTCTCAGTTTTAAGAATAAGTCTACTAGAAGTCATGACATTTTTTGTGAGTTGGAAATAAACAAGCGATCCTAATGAGGATGTGGTAATTGTGCAAATACAGCTGTTTTGTTAAAACCAAATTTAGGGATATTCTGATAACGGGTGTCTGGGTTATTTCAATCAGCATGCCGGACAACATGTATATAACACTATTATTGACTCGCTTCCTGTCTGATGAAAGGTGTAGACATATTTCCCAGTCACTAAACACTCTAACCCTGCACACAGAAGGTTCCTATACCCTGCACTTACGAATGACTTAATCACTGCCCCTTCCATGGCAAACATTTATCAAATGCCACATCAGGCCTCACACTCCAGTGAGTTTTGCTTTGTGTGGACTCACCTGTGTTTGTCCTTCTGCCAGTCACCTCGGAGAGCAGCGGACAGAGTAGGAACACCTGGATTTGCATTGACTGAGTAATTTCATATTGTACAATTCATTTCTTCGTTGTTGAATGGAAGGTAGACACATCTGTTCGTGCACTACCATTGTTCAAAGCTCATTTTAGACAAGGTTCCAAAATGAGAAGATATTTCCCCCCCTCCTCCCCGTTTCATGGACTTCATGGAGAAACAGCTCGTGAGAAGCGGCCATGAAATCTGGAGACCCACCTTAGTGTACACACCAGATCAGGCTTTTGTTCTGTGCTATTTTGAAACATGTTACAGCAACTTAAGTATCCAGAGCACTACATGAAGAGATTCAGATTTATATCTATGTAGTCAAGCTGTCACTAGGTATATAGAGAGGATGAATACAGTGGACGGAGGTTATGCACTTCCATAGAAAATGAGTGTTTAGAAGTAATTTCTTTGTCTAGTGCCACGGCAGTATATACACATATTTTGCCATCTTTGAAGTTGTTGTGGAATGCATGTAAAAGACACAATACATAAATACAGTGCAATTTGACATACACAAACTCAGTATTTTAAGTTCAGGAGGTCAGGCTAGATCCAGCTTTAATACTATTGGATTTCCATGCAAAACATTCAAATAGATCAGATTTTCTTCAACAATTTGTGTGTTCGCATTGGACCCTCTCGCATTTGCACAGATGGACCACTGGAAGTTTTTCCCATCTGTCATGTAACCTGACTAAGAGGGAACCGACCATTCTACTGTAGACAGTCACAATGGACCTGATGCAGACCTATCCAGCACGTGCACAGTGCCTTGCCGAAAGTCGGGTGTTTTTCTGGCACTGCACATGCTTGGGCCGTACTTTACAGTGCAGATCTCCTAGCATATAAAACTAATTTCTGTATGCTAGAAGATCCATCCAACGGGACAGGTGAGGGGTGGTTAAGACTTCCATGATGCCATTCCATACTGGGACAAAAGGTTGGACTCTTGCAGAACTTCTGCAAACTTGGCCCATGTGGGGGGTGTGACATGTGAGTTCACTTCCCTCCTCCGCGCAGAGACCTCAGTGCATATGGAACACAGTCATAATCCGGTCCATTTGAAGCTCTGATTGGGAATGATTTCAGGCAGTCACAAACCTGCCCTTAACATATGCAAATCTGGATCCAGTTCAGTGTTACTAAGGATGGGGCTGGACTTGATGGCACCAATACAACATCAAGCGCCACCCATTCCTTCTCCAACCACCATTTGCCACCCTACATCATCCTGGTGTTAAGCCTGCTTTCTCTCCTATCTATTCCTTCATCCGACCAGAGGACAGGGACTAATCAGATAACATGGCAGCCTTCTCTGTCTCAGTGTGTGCTTGACTCACGGTTATTATCTTCCCACATTGTCAGAGACACTGAACTGTGGACATTAGTGCAGAGCATGGCGTCGGACCATTTTACTTGGGGAAGGGGGGTCTAATCCACCTGTTCCGACACCTATGGTGCAGAGCGAGATTCCCTTCCAGACTGCTACTATCATTGTCGTACAGCTGTTATGCTGCATGTATGATCTGTGCTGTCACTCACCTGTCAGTAAAAAATGGAATTTACCTTGACTGTGTATAAGACATGTCTGTGATTTACATGGTTGATACTAGAATAATAATTTGTAAGTAGAGTTTATCATCCAAAAGGAGAATTACATTTCACAGTATATGTGAATATATATATATATATATATATATATATGTGTATATATGTATATATATATATATATATATATATATATATATATATATATATATACTGCCTAAACTCTCCTTATAGTAGCACCGTCCCTGATTAATGGTGTCTTCATCTGGGGTAGGTTTATTTCATAAACACTTGCAATGTGCAGGAACATGTTATTTCTATCCTGAACGCAGACCTTGGGAAAAGTGTAAATGTATTAAAAGCCGCGCTTGTGAAATATGATCGTGAGGACTTGTAAAATACAATCTCACCTTGAGATCTTGCATCCCTGCAGGCAGACGGTATCAAAGAGATGGGAACGTGCCTTAGACCCCAGAAGCAGTAAAAGGATGCAGCATTATGCTGCAAATATGTTTCGGGAAATAAGTTTTGTTTATCACATATGTAAAAATATGTTTTCTTTAGGGACAGTGGTATTACAACTGTGGGTGCAGGGTGCATGCTGTATGCTCTTTAACAACAGAAGGGGGCCACTTCTGCGCATGCAAATTACAGTGCAGGTGCAGTGACGGCGGCTCCTCTGAGACTAGTAAGGTGGAGGAGGTGTCGGCACAACGGCATTAATAAGCTCACCCTCTAAAATTGGGCTATGGGGATTGGCCATGCCCAAGTCCACGCCAGTGGTTGGCTTGGGAGCGGGGAATAGTTGGGGACAGTAGGTCATAGTCATCTTTGTTATCCAGCGCTAGAAGAGAAGAAATCCAAAGACCTAAGTTATCAGGAACATGGATGAAAAGATATTTATATACACATTTAGTATCTTGTAAAAAAAAAAATATACAGTATATATATTTTTATATTTAATTTTTTTTTTCTTTATAGGATGCGTAATTCAGTTAACGTGATCAATAGATAGCTAGATAGATATGAGATAAATAACCGTGAGGCTCCAGAATTCGTGTATTTTTCCTGGTATCCTAGCAAATCTCCCAATGGTCACATTGGGGGGTTGTGCTTGATGACATTATGTTCCACTCACCCAAATTAAAAGGGATATAGATAGATGTTTTTATATAACATACATTCTCATCACTGTGCTACCAGCTAACAACAGGGGTAATAATCTTCTGGAAGAGCTCTGGTGTACTGGAAGCTTTAAGTGGCACTTCTACATGTTCTTGTTTCTCCTATTTATTTTCCCATTTGTTACTTTAAGTGGCAATTCAGGACCATTATGTTGTTTAATATTGACAATGTAAAGCATTAAGGATTCAGCATTTTTTTTTTTAATAAATATGCTGTACAACTTGCCATTGGTTTTTAATAATTAACTCATAATACTTTACAACACATAATAGTGGACATTATACAGCAGGTTGAAACTAAGCACAATGCAGATATCTTCCCAAATACAGTATGTTTCCTTTTCCCTGTGATACAAATGCAAATTCATGGTACATCACAGTAATATATTCTGGATATGGTGGTAATGTTTTGAGTAAGGGCTTCTGTGATTATGCAAAAGCACTAAAAGTAGAATCTTGAATTATGTTAAATTCAAAATATTTGTTTTATTACTTATTATTAGCAGCTTTCCTGCAAATGTTTCATTGCGTTTGGAAGGTTAAATCCTAATGCAGTGGTTCATAGCTGGACTTCCAGAAAGATCCAGTAACCACGGCCATACTAATACCCCATTCACATTTCCAGCCTTGAAAAAGCTTGCTTAAGAGTCAGTTTGTAGAGCTGGGGAAATTGGAAGGGCTGTGAAAAAAGGATCATTCAGATTAGCTGAAAAAGCCAACTTTTTTGCAAAAAAGCAGGGTATGCACTGTTCACATTGAACCCTGCTTTTTGCTACCAGTACGCATCATTACTCAAAAAATGTGCTGTTGTTTGTTTACATGAGCGGAGGGGGAGGAAGGATAGACAGGCAGTATTGTGCTGGTAATAGCTGACTGTGTGAGCCAATCAGCACTGCACAAACACAGTGGGAGAGGAAAGCCAGCTATGTAGTGTTCACACTGACTGAAAATGCCAGATAGGAGGGCCAAATACCTTCTTTTAAGCAGGCTCTGAACACCAGCTTTCAGTAGCCGGCTTTTTGTAAAAGGAGCGTTAACAATGTAACGAGTGTAGAAGCTGACTTTTTCACTGCAGCCAGCTTTTTCAACAAAAAAGACTACTAATTTAAGGTAATGTGAACGGGGTAAAACAATGGGGCTGATGGGAATGCATTGTCAAAAAGGTGCAAAGCACTGCAGCTAATGATATCAGTGTAATAAAGGAGGGGAAAGTGGACTGGCTCCAGACTTACGTACTACTGAACTTACGAGCGTAAAATTACAAGTGGGCAAAACCATGTCAAATTGCAGGGGAGGTAAAATGAATGTTAGTGTTTGCATGCACATTGAGACAGAGAGGGCTGCTATTTTAACTGCTTCATCACTATTCTCTGCAGTGGTTGGGGATGGGTGGGATCGAGGAACAGGAGGAGAGAGGAGCAAGCTTGAAAGTGTAATAATGTAGGATGGCCTCTAGTGGTGAGAGAATGAAATACATGTTTACAAAAGCACTGACATTTCTTGGTTTAATTGAATTTATTCTAGGAGGGGCCTGGGCACACTAGGCAAGACCTAGCCCCAGCCATTCTATAGAGGAAGTAGCAGACAACCTCACAGGCTGGCTAATCATTTTATAGTAATTAATTAGTAATTATTAGTAAATGGAGCCCCCCCCAGGCCCGGAAAATCCTATTTTCCCCTGGTGTTCCCTAATTTCCTTTTGCTCAAAGTATTCAGTAGAACAAAGTAAAATAAAAAATAGTGTACAGCAACAAGTATAAAGGCAAAACATGTATGCACAGGAAAAATATAAAGAAGTCCTAAAGCAAAGTTACTCTGCACAGTAGCTTTTAAAATAATGGCTTATCTTGAAATTGTGTTTAATTAGTTGCTTATTCATTACAATGCTAATTTAGTAACAAAGTTTTATGTGAAACATTTTTAATGCGTCTATATAATACTTAAATATAGTGATTAAATGAAACTGTTCCTGTGACGTCCTGGAGGTGCACGAGGGGTTAAAGAACTGAGTGTGTGGCACTTTGCGCACACTATGGGTGGTATAGCTGTAGTATAGACGGTTCTCAGTCCTATGGCGTGAAGTCACAAAGCTTCACTTCTAACCCAAATGAAAGGGGAATCTGCCAAATTCTACTTTAAGACTCATTGTTCATTGTTAGAGTTAACAAAAAAAAAACTTTGAAAGGGGCAATGAGGTTTATCTGCCAAAGAGTTCAAACAGCTCAGACCTCCGTGAAAACATGGAAAGCACAAGTCTGCCGCGCCTGTGCCTCTTCACTGCAACAAGGAGCCACTTTGAAGAAGACACAGAGCTAGATCTGCAGGAAAGCAAAAGTGGAGTTGTTGGCCATGCAGCCAATGAGATTCTAGCTCTCATTCTCTAGTATGTAATAGGAAATTGAGAACTTCTGTGAACAGATCCCCAGCTAACAGACTCTTTTCCAGGGGACAGGGGACCCGTGATTGAGATTGATGGTTTTTGAGGTGTTTAACCAATACTTTTGTATTTTTGTACTGAGGATAGAGGAGATGTACCCCTGAAACACTGACTTTATGGACCAAGAATAAAAGATGAAGCTGATATCTAAGCCTGGGAGTGCTGCCTTTCTTTTCTGGTATTTCTACATGTGCTCTGACTGAAGCACCTTACATTATATATATATATAATAAATTATATATATATAATACAAATAAAATGTAGTTTTGTCTCTGAAGGTCTAGTCCTTTCAATATTCTAGGTATACATTTAACATAGGCATGGCACTAATGGTGTGTGACAGAGAAGTCAGAGCACAGTTAGCATTGATGCCTCATAGCACTAAGTTTTTAAGTTCGATTCCTGGAAGGATCTATGTGGAGTTTGCACGTTCTCTCTGTGTCTGCACGGTTTTCCTCACAGTTCCCTTGTTTTCTCCCACACCCCAAAAATTGGCAAGTTAATTGACAGCAGACTAAATTGTCCCTAGTGTATGTGTATGTGTGATTGGCCCTGTGTATCAAATCCCCAATCTCCTATAGAATGTAAGCTCTTCCCCACCCATTCTGTCTGTATTCCCCATTGTACGGCGCTGCGGACACTTAATAAACACTAATAAATAAGCGTACATAATAATCATCAGCAAGAGTGACAACACAAAGCTATATCTCCTCCCCCACATCACAGGCAGGCCTAGGCTTTGCAAGGCCACAGACAACAAAATTAAAAGTGGGCTGTCGGCCTCCAGTAATCTTTCCCTTTCCCCTCCAATCTCCCATTGCTATGGGTCACAACCAGAGCAATATCTTAGTCATGCCTCCATATTCTTGATATACAACTACCGTATATACTTGAGTATAAGTCGACCTGGAAATAAGCCGAGGCACCTAATTTCACCTAAAAAAAACTGGGATAACTTATTGACTCGAGTATAAGCCTCACCCCCCAGTATGTCTGTCTNTCACCCCTGTGAAAGGCTCATGTCACTGATGGATCATTGCCTCCATAGGACTGCATTGTCTCTGGTCCTATAGATCTTCCCCTATATGTCCCCCTCTTTCCTGCATGTGCAGGGTTAATATAAGGCAATGTAAAAGTCTTGTGCCATACAGCACACTATCATGCCTGTGTCAGGTCTGTGGGTCAGTGTGGTGGGTGAGTGAAATGCTGCATGCCAGTGTCCCACTCTCCCCCTCCTTTACCTTGTGTGCATTGTGTTCAGCTCTGGTATCTGGGGACAGAGAGGAAAACACTGCCACACAACAGGAGTCATAAGAAGGCTGCAAGCCACATTTGGCTATGTGGACTGATAACTGTAATGCAGACCCACCAGCGTGCTCACATCCCTGCATCATCCAGGACAATGACTCGAGTATAAGCCAGGGGGGGCACATTCACCAAAACTAGACTTATACTCGAGTATAAACAGTAACTATAATGTATGTTACAGGTGTCATCTTCTCATTTTAAATGTAGTGCGAAATAGTGTAGAAATATATTACATTGTAGAATCGGATCTAGTACCACTGACCAATCCTTTTCTATCCTCCTTCCTTCACTACCGTGTTTCCCCGATAATAAGACCTACCCCGAAAATAAGCCCTACTCTAATTTGTGTAAAACAGTCCAAAATAAGCCATACCCCGAAAATAAGCCCTACCTTGAAAATAAGCCCTAGTGAATTCCCCAGGACTTCAGTGTTCTAGATAAATGTTATTAGTATGTCAAAAATAGTAATGCAATGATAAACTATTGAACGTATGGGTATAAAAGCAGGACTGGGGGACATCAAACCCTGCTGGCTCTCTTACCCTCCAGAGAGAGGGGAGAGAGAACACAAATACAGATAAATCTCACTTATCTACCTTATCCATTCATGTGCTGCAATTTTGTGGTTTACCACTGTGTAAAATGAGTTACGCTTTATAATGGGGTTTGGGGGTTACTTGACATGAATGATCCAATTTTAATAGGGCAAAGCTAGTTCTGCACAGACTTGTTAAGCTGACATTAGCTCAGGAGGCAGCCAGCCAGGGCTTCCGCTGCCAAGTTTCCTAAGTAAGTATATCCTGCATTGTTTCAGGGGCAGCAGGATGACAAGTTCATCTGAACTCATCATTCTTTATTGAAAATGTTATAATAAAATCTCTTTTATTTGGGTGCTTTACTGCCTCCTTCTCCATCCTGCCCACATATTGTCAGGATTTCCTAGATTTAATTAAAGAATCCTGGGGGGAAAAAATAATTACACATATAAATGATATAGTCATGATTTATTAACTATATACTATTATTATCATTTTGAGGTTGAGTATTTCATTTAGTCTAATAATGCTGTGATGACATGAAATAGGAATGATCCTCAAGCCTAATGCTTAGGACCCTCTTATGTTGGGGCAGCACGGATGGTTCAGTGGTTAGCACGTGTGTAACAGAGCTGTTTGTATGTTCTCCCGTAGGTAACTGCCCCTATGTATGAATCTCCTTAGTCTGGACCCCATTACTGTTGGGGCATGTTGAGTGTTACCGTGAAGGTATATTATGGACTAATGCTCTGGGGGCTAATAATGCACTGGAGTACTATTGTGGGGGACATGTTATGAACTTTGAGTCTACTGAGGCACCACTGTGGAGGTATATGAAGAACTGTGTCCATGTAAATGTGGAATCTGCCATATCAGGATTAACCCTTCAACAACCCTGGGACGTTTATACACCCCTTGTCGGAAATGTTTTGTTTTTTTTAATTAAAAATGCAGAAGGACAAATGGGAAAAGGAGAGAGGTGAATTCATCTTAAATGGAGCCAATCTTTTACTCTACTACCATATCTCTACGTGAGGACAGTTGAGTTACTAACAATGGCAAATAAAACACTTAGGACCAATTTACTGCACAACATTTCACATTACTGCCCTTAAGTGAGTTAATGTTATGTATGTTTAAAGATCCCTGGACACACCTTGTGATTCACACCCCGTGTCAGTGGCAAGTCACGTTTAGGGGTTTGGCAGAAGAGGGAGACTCTAGCAGGTTTCGTGTAGGGACATAGTTGAGGAAGGAAGGTCAGTCACAGTTTACACCCACGCTCACTGCAGTAAGATCATGAATGTGCCTTTATCACTTTCTACCTGTGAAACGTATAGGTGGATAATGGAACAAGAGCAGCATTAACATTTCTCGGGGCAGAATTCTGCCTGATGAGAGAATCATTGTCTATCCCCCATCTCTTGCTGTTGTAATGCAGTTTGCGGAACATAACCTGTTCATTTATAAAGCAGAACTTCACGTCCTTCCTGGATTACGCTGGGTCCAGGAAATCATCCTAGACACCGTTATGGGTTCTAATGATTGCAAGTGCATTCTCTTTATTTCAATCATTCAGTATTTAATTCACTACCGTGTTTCCCCGATAATTAGACCTATCCCGAAATTAAGCCCTACCCCTAATTATAAGAATAGGGCTAAAATAAGCCCTACCCCGAAAATAAGCCCTACTAAAAA
>JABWIB010002613.1:15628-26859 GCA_016617825.1 Platyplectrum ornatum | reverse complement strand
GTTTTTCGTCAATGCAATTTCGTCAGCATTCGTCAGCCATTACAATTCGTCATTACAATTCGTCACTTACTGAATACTATANATCACCAGTCATTGACGAATTTTCTTCACTGACGATCGCTGACGAAAGATCTTTCAAAAGAAGATTCGTCAGTTACTGAATTCCCCCCCAGGGGTGTCACATCTGTACAACAAAATCAAACGTCTGTACAGTAAAGGTTTTCTTGTGCAATATTGCAGAGTAAGCAGAAATCATTAGTAATTCTCTGCGTAACAATACTCTGACAATGTTTTGCAGACACTCACACATTATCCTTATTACCTCTGCCAGCTAGTAATTATTGGTTTTATTGGTTTCAACTTTTTGATACAACTTATTTTGTAGATCATTAAGATAATTTATATGTCATAAAAATAATGCATTTTATATAATATATTTTTGTCACATTTGTTAATTTTAACCAGTAATAGCAAAATGAAAAACAAATGAAACAAGATCGATATACTGGCCTAGGTGACAGAATCTATGTATCGCCTGTGGGTGCAGAATTTGTTTGTCCAACAAATTGCTTCTCTTCCTACAATGGATGCAGCGTGTGTCTTCACAAAAGAACTAATTTCACAGTCACTGACGTTGTGTAAGCTACTGTAATGTACAAGAAAGGGAAACTGAAGGTTTCTACCTCTTTCTCTCTCTCTCCTCCATTATCCACAAAATTGATTGTCAAACAAAATGTATAAGTTGACCATCCCTTCCATTCCATGAATTTAACACAGTTTATAGATATCAAACTACTCCCATCATTCGCAAGCAGGACCATACTTTACCATTTCCATTAAGTGTGATGCAGACGTGACCCTTTATAACATTTCTAAAATACCACCATGGTGATGGATTCATCCCGAAAAAATGCTAATATGCTTTCACACCATGCTGTAAGTAACTCTGAATAGTTGCAGTTACAACAGTAACAGCTAGGTGGCGTATCAATACAGAAGATAACCATTGACAATGGCAGGACATGTTACACATTAGTGCAGCCTTTTGACACCGAAATGTACATGTGACAGAGCCAGCCATGCATACCACGACACAATGGTAAAAGAGGGTCACATCTGTAGCTAGTCCATATAAATCACTGTACATTTTCATAATAAAGCCCTTCTACATACCAGAGAATCCTGTCTACTTGATAAAAGCTAACTGATATCTTTATTATTGGCCATGCATTTAGATTGGATCTTCTGCGATTCTCTTAAATCAGAAGCACATATAGATAACAAATGGAAATATGTATAAAATATCTACCAATAGGGAATAATAAATGTGAAGTGTGGCTGTAATTGTCATTCTGGACCAGATTCAGATCTTAAGGCATAAAACAGTAATGTAGTGCAGATAGTACAACAACGAATTCTGTATTAAACTTCCAATTGCACTCACATTACTGCAATGGCACTGCCTATTTCTGAGGTGCCGTAGTACATTGACTAACTTCTTTTATAATGATTGCTTAAAAAATGCAAAAGATATAAATAGTTGTTCTACAGCCATGATGTGATAAGAATAGGCTCCTGTGTCCTGTAGTATTTGATGGGAAAGCACTTTGCACATTTAGGTAGCGGATTTTAGTATTTCCTGTACTGATTTAAGTAGTTCTTAAGCCTTTGATGTAAGTGATGTAAGTGAGATTAGTCTGTAACCTGCATACACTTTTCTATAGGAAAACAAATGGGGCACATTGTCTACTCCTGAAAAGTATTCCAGACTGCTTAGAGGTTACCTTAGGATCTTACCCCTCCTTGAAGACACAAGATTTCCTCTGATAGAGCCTTTCAGGTAAGTCATCTAGTGTAGGACTACCTTACCCACTCACTATGGGCTGGATTCAGCTTTTCACTCTCATGACTTACACTCATGACTTACACTCTCATGGGTAAAACCATGATGAATTGCAGGGGGAGATAAAATGAATGTTGGTGTTTGCATGCAGGGAGAATACTTTATTGTTGCAATTTGCACACAGATACTGACCAGTGTTACTGTTACACTGTTATTACACTTGGGCTGGAAACATCAGCTGTCACCTGTTATGCTAATTGCAACTAATTAAATTTACCTCCCCTGCAACATGGTTTTGCCCATGAGAGAAGTCATGAGAGTGAAAAGCTGAATCTGGCCCTATGTGTGTGGTGTACAGTTGAGATGGCAGCACTGGGAGAAGGCTATGTAGTCCTCTGAAAAGAAAGCAGATCCACCTGGGCATTTTCACGGAACATACATAGAGAACAAATAATTAGAGGTTTGGATTAAGAGAATTAATTCTATAGGAATACGTTTATATAAAGAGAAAGGCAAGCCATGGGAATAAAGCATGGCCCAATAGACAGAGGGAGTGCCGGAGATTATTTCCTATGAGTGAGAGAATAGTAGTAGTAAGTAGTAAGTTTGTGCAGGAGAAGAGTGTAGTAGTGTTAAAAGCAGCACAGTTATCATGGAGTAGAGGAAAGTTATCCTGATCTATCACTGATGGTTAGCCACTTTACTATTGACCATCTTGGTGAATAGTAGATGGAAGGAGTCCAATTAAATAAAATCAGGGGGTATAGATTTCCTAAACTGCTCATATTTGCCAATCAGACTCTAGCTGATATTCTTTACTATGTAAAATGAGAGCCACCCCCCAATAGCTGATTATTAAATCAGGGGCTATGTCCAAACCATTGGTGGTGTAGCCTTCTAATCTCTCCTGTTGTGTGTTCCCAGCTATACCTTTAATGAGTTTAAACATACTTTACTTACCTTTGCAGACTTCTTTTGTTCTTCTGGCTATACAGGCTTTATGCTCCTGCTAGGTAATGAGGAACCTGTACAGCCCATTGGAAGACATGAGTAACTTGTACCCCTCCTTCCCCCTCTTGACGCCCTTGGTACTCAATGCTCAAGTGCTTTTATGATCTTAGCATAAAACTATTAACCTCTGGGAAAAATGCATTAATGACATTTATTTTAATACATCCCCTTAAATAGTTGCATACAAGTTCTGACAATGCGAGAACATGGTGCGGAAGAATATTTCCTCCCTTGGGTAAATAGCAGATTGAAACATCACCACAAGTTCTCAGCTCTGTCTAGGAGAGGACGTCAGCTGTAAATATTCAGAAGGGTGAACGTTTACACTGAAGAAAAACATTTGGATCTCGTTCTAGCATAACTCATATGTATGGGTGGCTCATGTAAAATAAAAAGTATATGAACAATGGTAGAGAATATCACTTTTACACAATATCACTGTGTAACCACCTTGTGTTGTACTGCTGACCAGTCTCTTTTCTCCTCTCCCTTTTACACCAATACACCACCGCTTACCCCCCATTGCTACCGCTCCAGGTATGAAACATCTGAAAGAAATAGTTATATATATTTTGAAACAACTGTAATGGAAGGAGGGAGATTCAGGAACAAAGACACATAACTTTATGATCACTAATAGTTAACTAACCTATCTAGTTCCACCCTTACCCTTAACTAGTCCCCCCCAAAAAGCTGGCAACGGTCTTTAACTTAAACCTGTCCTCCTGGCAGAGAGTGGGACGTCTGTCTGACGTTTATAACTCTGCGACCCTATGAGGTACTTGGTTCAATATATTGATAAATAGACATTTTTTCCCTAAAATATTATACATTTTGGCTTAACGTGTGTACAAAAAATCATTTTACTTACAGCAACCAATGACTGTGGCAGCTCTCTTATAAGAGCGGGTAGAGCCACTCCGTTCTTCATCCAGGACAGACACAGAACTGTGTGCTCATGTGTAGAGAACTGGCCATGAACATAAGGAACGGAACCAGACTTACCTCTAGGGGGCGTTTTCTGATTGCTAGAATTGGAAAATGGCCACATTACCTGTGCTAACCTGGGTTCTATGGATCCAGAATTCCACCCTGGTAAATATTTCGACAGCAGGCTAGGACAAGAGGCACAAGACCTTACAATATGTTGGAAAAGGGAGCTGTACAGTAAGAGTTAAATGTACTAAAAGGTTTTAGAAGGAAGTTATAATATGATAAGTGCCTGCGTCTGGGGGTATATTTTCTTACTTTTTTACATTTAACAAAAACAATATAAGATTTTACATACTATACAGGTAAAATAAACATTAAGGTATAATCTTACACCCCTGCTGGCAAGAAACATATCATACAGCGAAGACCTGACTTCTTCTGCCACTGCACTCTGGAGCCGGATTAACAATGGTGCCACTGCCATTCCGGACCCAGGCCTCCATTGTCAAAAAGGCCCATATCACTGCACTTAATAAGATTAGTGTTACAGAGAAGGGCATAGTGTGATGAAGAAGGGCACAGTGGGCCAGGTCGGATCTTTACAGACTCATGATTTATTCAAGTATGGGCAAAACCATATTGAATTTCAGGGGAGCAGTCCCCTATCGCCCGTTGCTCTAGTGACAATAAATACTGCATGCACTCACTAATATGACCTGTACCTGTCTCTTGTTGTGGGAAACTGTCTCTTTAAGTGTTAACCCTTCAGTCATCAGCGGCTGTGCTTCAGGATGTTACAGTGACAGGCTAAAGCAGCTCTTTCAGTGACAGCCGAGGCGGTTTTTAGCACCCTTTATCCCTGCACACAGGAAACATCGCTTTCACGCTCATAGCCAAAATTCAACAGGGGAGCAGTCAACAGGTTCTGTACAATGATTTATAAACTATGGAGGGGACCAACAAACAATAGTGTTTAAAATGTAATTAAATATACTACAGGTACAATTACTGTAAAGAGACACTTTATAGATTTGAATAATTAATAAATCACGTCCTCTGTCCCCTGTTGCTGCTTCCAGGAGGTAGAAACTAAAAGTCAGCAACCCTGCACTGTCTATATTTCTTTAACCTTATTTACTTTGGAGAATGAATATTTTACCTCTGTGGGTAATAAGCTTGTCCCCTGTATTCTTGTCTGTACAATGGAGCGTCTTAATAATGGCTGCCAACTCCTCCGGCAATTTCCCAAATGGACTCACAAATGGCAAAGGCTAGATTTACTAAAGTGTGGGAGATGTCGCCCATAGCCAGATTTTAGCTGACATTCTCTAGTGTGTAATAGGACACTAAATTGCAACTAGACTTTTCTTAAAAATTGCAATATATATATATATATATATATATCTAAATATATTTCTTTTTTTTTAATACATACTTTAATATACTTTTAGCAGATTCTATAGAACACGTGTTAATGTGTTGTTCCTCACTGGTTGGGCCCTTGCTAGATTTTGCTGTGGGGCCCTTAAATCAGAGTTGCTGACTCACAGGAGAAACAAAAGAAGCTGATAGTATAGGGGAGGAGAAGAGGGCATGATTTATGCAAATCAAGCCCAAAGTCCCACCCCTGAATTATAAATCAGTCCCGCTTACCCATAGTAAGGATCGGTACTGGAGGCTGTCTCATTCCCCTGCCTTAAGTTTCTCAGAAGGATCAGCGATCCGTGCAACTGCTATCCGCACGAGTGACGTCGAACCCATCCCCAAAAATCCCTTAATTTAAATACACCCCCTCGTCCTTCACCCATCTACCTAGCGCCATTTAGGTGGGCAGAGGAACAGGCCCTGGAGATGGATTCCCTGGTGTACGGAATGGGAATCCGCAAGTGCAAATCTGGCGCGCACAACTTCCGCGAGGGTGCATGCGGAAATCAGGGACCAGATGGGATCCTGAAGTGTCTAAAGCGCATTGGAAGATGAGAATGAAGAAATGTACTGACAATGTGATGAGTACATACACACTGGGGTCAGATGATTGGTGCAGTTCATGAATGGCTTTAATTGTAAGAATGTTCTTACCTACGATCTGGCTGCACTGAAGAACAATTGCTTGAGACGAGGCCAGAGGCCAGTGCTGATTAATTCATTTCCAATGGCACTGTAGCCGATGCAGCAAAAAGCGTAAGTCAGCATTCCTAGCAATGCATCAGTCTGGTCCAGACGCTGCCTCTCCTCTGATTACGGAGAACTTGTCTGGCTTCCAGCATACGGTACACACAGACTCCTGAGACAAGTGCTGGAACATGACAGGGTAAGTTAAGCATTCTCTCTGTGATGGGTATTAGTACTAAATGCTGATATCAGATGCTGCTAACAATGGTGTTTGTTATGAAATACAGTATGTGGGGGCAAAAGCAGGCAGAGCTTTGTTATAATGCGACATATATAGAATAATATTTATAAATATAAAGAAAACTGATTGCAGCATTGCATTGACTTGTGTATCAACGTGCATTATACAGATAAAAACTAGTTTGTGATTGGTTACTGCAATTTGCAATTCAGTGAATTGTTTCCAATAGCTTCCTCTAAAGTTGCTTCCATATTTCTATACTCTGTAGGAAGTTGGAACCTGGTATCACTGGGTTCCATAGTACTAGTAATAGTATTTTTGGTGGGTTGGCGCTGATCTGCCCTCTTGTCCCTTCCACCCTCCTTTAAAGAGATTATAGTAACCTTTGAGGAACTGTTTTACATTAACATATAGCGAAAGGCCCAGTTTTCTAAGTGCCATGTGACTGTGGTTGCCATGGCTACTGGGCATCGAAAATCATATAGAACTATATCCCATTAAAAACAGCTTCTCCTAAGCTAAAGTCATTTATTCAAAACAGGGTCTGGTTTAGTGACAGTGTTGAGAGGTAAGAGCTCCCATAAGTCCCATTCACTCCATATACTTATACTACTTATACTAGTACTACTACTGTATTATAAAATATACTGGATTTGTTTAAATATCTGTAAGATGGGTTACTATATTTTTTCTGCATGCGGTTATCGTGTCATTTAATAAGCAGCAGTGCTGCATTAGATTAGGAATATCAGGGGCTGATCCATAGGTGGGCATAGCGCAGTTTCACTACGTGATTTACTACTGCGAATGCTCGGAAATCGCTGCTGAAGTACTGTACACATTAAAACATTTTCACAACAGTGAGAAAAAAATACTATTAAAAATGTAAAAAACTGTATACAAAAAAACATAATTTGCAGAGGGGTTAGAGGATGGGGATCATACACAGGATAAAGAACTGGGGTATTTGCACTATACATGTGGCGCATGAAGAGGGGTGCAATGCCCCCCCCCCCTTTATTCTGGCAGTACCCTGGCCTTACATAATATTCAGCAATGCGCGCACCTCCCAGGCCCTTACTATTTTGCTTTAATCACAGTGATGTTGAGTCCCAGATAAACCGGGTCGTCACCTTGGACCTGAACCAGATTACAGATCTCATTGCAGTTCCTATGTTGGATCCCATCTATTGAATCCATGGATCATAAGTCCATGGATTCAACCTTAGAAATTCCAGGCCTCATTAACACTTAAAATGAGGATGACTCGTAAGTACAGAAAAGTCATAAGGGGCTTCCCATCCTTACTGTACAATGAGCATTCCCCATCGTGGGATTTATCGGGATCCAGTGGACAGGGCCAGATTAACAATGGGGCGGATGGGACTATAGCCCCAGGCATCCATATGAAAAAAGGCCCACACATACAGCCAATCTTCACACCTCCCATTGAAATGCCTAAGGATGAATATGAGACATCAACCCTCCTGCACAGCAGCATAACAGCGCCATGTACTAAGTGTGATAAAGGTGCAGTTCAATGAAGTGTAATGAATGGGCCAACATATCATTTACCAACTTATACAACCTTGGTCATACCTACTGGAGTGGGCCCTTGAAAATGTTCAGCCCCAGGTACATGTGATCTTTAATCCAGCCCTGCCAGTGGATCCTGAGCTGTACTGGATTCCTTGTGGCTGTCTATTTCGGTGCTTTTGTAGTTGAGATCTGGTCCTGTGAAACCTGTACGGAAAACAATGACAAAGCAAAATATAAAAGATCAACAGAAAATAAAATACATGATGTGAAATAACTAATAAGTTTATTTTAATGTAACATATTAAACATCCTGATGACAGATTCCTCCTTACACCCATCTCCTAGGGGTGATTGCCTCTCTGTCACATCCAGCACTTGTCTTACTTGACAAATTATGAAATTAACCAAATAAATATAATAACTTCTGAGTAATACATTTGAAGGTTACATAGTTATAGTCACAGTTTACAAACTTACGAGATGACAAAGACCATGCAGCAGGTAGCCGAGCAATAATATACTCATGGGACATTCCGTCATCCCTACCCAGACCCAATCCACCCTCACTGTCCATCCGTCCGCTGGTCTCCCCGCAGGAAATCAGAGCTGTGATTGGCTGGAGGTGATGTCACACCAAACGTCTTGCCAAAAATCGTTCCCGCGTAAAGCTGCCAATGCACAAATTAACATCTTCCCTACCACAAAGCAATATGTGGTGATCAGCCGTGCCAACACACACCAACTGTCACCGGTGCCCATGAACGACTTTAATAAGGATGTTTACACAAATTAAAAAAGAGAGTGTAAGCTCTTCAGCCCACCAGGCGATGGCTTCACTGCGCGTATAATTGCTGCACGCGTTGATGGTTCAGCATTGTTTAGAAGCCGGGGTGTTTGGTATGTAAAGCCATCATTGTCTATGTTAGAGATATGTGTAGCATAGGAGAAAGAATGTACGGGTGTTTGGGGGATAAAGTGGTTATGGCTTAATTATAAATCAGTTGCAATGTTGAAAGAGTAAATTACTCGTTTTTGAATGATTACACTGGAAAACGAAACACTGATTTGCTGACATAATTAAAAGAGAGTTTTCTCGTTAAATGTACAGACCAGAGCTCATTTCAGGATTAAGGTTTTCTGCGCGTCTTAGAAGCTGTAGGAAACCACATACAATTCCCAGAAAGATGAAGCAATTAGGTTAGTTAGAAATGTTCCAGGCTTGTTCTAGAATAAAAATGCACAAGGGACAAGATTCAGACTTTAGGCACTATTGACTTACTCACAACTTACTCAAGAGTGGGTAAAACCATATTGAATTGCAGGGAAGGGGGGGGGGGTAAAATGAATGTCAGTGTGTGCATGCAGGGAGAATACTTTATTGTTGCATGTTGCACACAGATACTGACCAGCGTTACTGTTACACTGTTATTACACTTGTGCTGGAAACATCAACTCTCTACTCTAATACTGTTTGCAACTAATGAAATTTAACTTCCATTTAACTTCCATTTAACATGGTTTTACCCACTCTTGAGTAAGTCTGTAGTGCCTAAAGTCTGAATCTGGTCCAAGGTGCTGGAGTTAATCTCCTGGGCACAGAATATATCAGAAGTCCTGACATATGCCGATGACATCACCCCAGTAGCCTATGTGGCATTAAGAACAAGTCTTTATGTGCCAGGTTTCCGGTGCAGAGCCACATGTCAGCACTGTTTGCCCTTATGGCTCTCTGGCCCTGTCACATCACCCTCTGTAAGGAGCCTTTGCCAGGCAATGACGGAATGCCAGTTGTCATCGGGAGAGCGGTGAAACATATTCACAGGATGATGCTACAACGTACACATGGTTGGGTGATGTCATTTGGGACTTGGATCTGGAGAAGCTTCACATAATCATCTGATTTGCAGCATGCACCCACTCACTGCAGCTTCGTATCTATCTCTAGTGGGTGGAAACTGTCATTGAAATTTGGAAACAGACTTTGTAAAGGACTTTGTTGGGGGCTATTTAAAAGGCTACGAAAATCAAGGTGCCTTTTGACATGCTCATGTTATATCAGATTTGCCGGAATGTCAGTGAGACTCCCGGAAGTCATCAAATCTCCCGAGACCCAGGTGAGGCAGTGGTTTAATGTAAATGATTGTTTGTGTTCATTAGTATATGCTCACAGATCATACCTATTCTCCTGGGAGCACCCCTCCTGGGCCTAAATTTACGGTTGCGGGAATCGAAGTGGAGATAGCAACCAATCAGTTTCTAGCTGACATTCTCTAGTATGTTAATGGAAACTGAAAGATAGAATCTGATTGGTTGTTATAGGCAACATCTCCACTTTTCCAAAAGTGGAAATGTTGCCCATAGCAACCAATTGGATTCTAGCTGACTCCTATATAACTTTGTTTCTCTATAACGTTTACTAAAGAGACCCCCTAGGGGCCTGATGCGGATCAGAATCCCTGGAGTTAGTGGTCGCCGTCACATCATGAGCCTATATTATCTAAACTGCGGGATTGGAAAAGTGGAGATGACATTCTCTAGTACTTAATATGAACATGAGAGGTACAATATGATTAGTTGCTATGGGCAACATCTCTACTTTTCCATTTCCTCAATTTATTAAATATCGGCCATGGTGTGCATACAGGTGTGACCACGTACATTATTCATTGGAAATGATGGTGCACTTCCCTCTTCTATGTCTAGCACTCTCTCTCTCTCTCTCTCTCTCACTCTCTATATATATATGTATAAAAATGTACATTATACTGAGTATATAAAATTATTAGTAAAAGCTTACTCTGTATTTATAATCTATATCAATAAATATATTAGTAATATTAGTGCATATTTTTTTGTAATTATTAGTATATAGGTTCTACAGAATAGCTCCATGTCATGCCAACATTATGAAAAAGAATCTTGGCGAGGGCATGTTTTACACAGGCCCGAAAACCTGTTTTCCCACAAAGACAAAACATAGTCATAATCTGCTAGTGCATTCCTGTCAGGAAGTCAGTGTGATGACAAACATGTGAGTGAGTGGAGCAGTATAGAGGATAGAATATAGAGTATAGAGGATAGAATATAGAGTATAGAGGATAGAGTATACAATATAGAGGATAGAGTATAGAGGATAGAATATAGAGTATAGAATATAGAGGATAGAATATATGGGATAGAGTATAGAGGATAGAATATAGAGTATAAAGTATAGAGTATAGAGGATAGAGGATAGAATATAGAGTATAGAGGATAGAATATAGAGGATAGAATATAGAGGATAGAGTATATAGATGATAGAATATAGCGGATAGAGGATAGAAAATAGAGTATAGAGAATAGAATATAGAGGATAGAGTATAGAGGATAGAAAATAGAGTATAGGGTATAGAGGATAGAGTATAGAGGAAAGAATATAGCGTATAGAGGATAGAGAATAGAAAATAGAGGATAGAGAATAGAGTATAGAGGAAAGAATATAGCGGATAGAGTATAGAGGATAGAGAATAGAATATAGATGATAGAGGATAGAAAATAGAGTATAGGGTATAG
>JABWIB010002612.1:44563-60616 GCA_016617825.1 Platyplectrum ornatum | reverse complement strand
ATATACATCTCCCCAAAAGTTTTCTTGCTCTGATGTGGGCTAACTTTATTGATTGGCTCCCTCAGATTCCTGATAAAACAGTTATCCTGTTTCTTACGGTAGTGGTCACCATGACGAAGAGGGTTATTCCCCAAAAATGGACCTCTTCTTTCTCCCCCTTTCTGGCTACTCTGAAAGGCCTTCTTCTGCTATCTATTTTGATAGGAGGGCCACTTTACCTGATGTTGATCGTGGGGTGTCTGGCTTTGATAACCAATGGGGTATATATATTGACAGCTTACCCTCTTCCCAACAGGAACATATCTCTAAACTATTTGAAGGTACAGAATGGTACTTATCGCGAAACTGGAGTGCCTGAATAGGTTCTTATATGCTGATGTTGTAATGTAGACTTATTGGTTTGTTTTTTTCATAGCCCAATATATTTTGCTATGCCTTTGTTCCCTGTGAAGGTCTAATGTTTTCATCTATTTATGTGTTTCCCCTTTATTAAGTTTCCGTTTTCCTAATTCTCCCCCCCCCCTCCTCCTGTTGTTTTAGTTTCTTCCATTATCTGTATTGTTATTGTATTGCACAGGCTTATTATTACTATTACCATGTTCAGATTACCACCACAGCAAAAACCCTGCTTTTTAAAGCCAGGTTTTTGTCGTGCAAGTGATCCTGCCATCTTCCAATACAGCCATTCAGACTGATCCACGGACCTGAGCTTTAGTATTTCTTTTTCAGTACTAGAAAATGAAGAATCCCAGGTCTGCCAGTTCAGACTACGGGAGACCCGGGTGTGAAAATGTTTCTTTTTGTGGTGTTCAGATTACCACCAAACACCCAGAAAATACAGGGAACCTGTGAATTTCCAGAATTTCCCGGGTGTTTGTGGTAATCTGAACGTTGTATGTATGTTGAAGGGTACATCACAAACGAATAACTTAGTGGACAGAACTG
Organism: Platyplectrum ornatum; assembly: GCA_016617825.1. Classification (NCBI taxonomy): domain Eukaryota; kingdom Metazoa; phylum Chordata; class Amphibia; order Anura; family Limnodynastidae; genus Platyplectrum; species Platyplectrum ornatum. The sequence continues at coordinate 59,671 of JABWIB010002612.1, read as the reverse complement.
CGGTGTAGCTCAGGTAATAGGCTCCTGCGGGAATGTCCTAGTTGGTGTCTCTGTATTAGCTGAGTTTCGATACAGTAATTTAGAGCCCCTATTGATTGGCTGTGAAAGGACTCGCCAGGCGCCATAGGAGGCTGCGTCAGTGGGCTGCGCCTCTTTGTGTTCAGGTCAGCGCGCAGCCCGGAAGCAGTGTAGTCGAGCTACTTCCTTCCGACGCCTGGGCACCACTTGCAGAGAGTGCTGGGAATATTGCGATGTGCGGTAAGTGGCTGAAGAGATGCAGGGTTTGCTTTGTGATTGTGTAAAGGCGGATTGATGGGCTCTTCCTCAGTATTCCAGCATTGTACGTATAAATGGCCGCCTGTCACACTTCTATGGTATTCAGCTTGCTCGGTGGTGCCATGAAGCTAATCCTGTGCATAGGTGTTGTAGTTTCATTTGATTACAGCTATGCTTCCTGTAACTAATGCTTTATTATATACATACACGAAGCACTCCAAGTCTAACATGCTTTCCCAGTCATTTCATCTATGTTGCTTGGGGCTTCTACATGCTAAACACTCACTGCAGTTGGTTCATTGATATATATATATATATATATATATATATATATATATATATTATTTTATTTCAGCAAATTTGCAGGGCTTATAAATCAAATGACACAGATATTGTTTAACATTTGTGGTGTTTGTTGATTTAGGGACTGATCTTTTAGGTTGATGGGTGTGCATATATAAATAGGCTGCAGGTAATGCACAGGATTGCTGTTGTCACTCCTCTTCTTGCATATCTTTGTTTTGACTTGTCACATATAAATACATTCATTTAGCGGTATAGATCTTTGAAACAAAGCTCTAAATAGTCCAGGGCTCCTCTAAAGCTGGCCATACACCAGAAAGATAATCTTTCCAATCAACAGATAAATGACCCTCACAGCAGAAATCTCTTACATGTGTACTCACAAAACATGCATCTAATGAGTGCACATCTAACAGATTTCTGCTGTGAGGGTCATTTATCTGTTGATTGGAAAGATTATCTTTCTAGTGTATGGCCAGCTTTAGAGTCAGTGAATCCAGCAGGACCTGGGCTGATTTAGTCTGAAACAGATGCCTCATCATTTCATCACACTTCCCATCGCTGTACACTGCCTATTTCATTGCTCTGTCCATCCTCTATTATACTGTGCCTCCTCTCCATCATTGCATTGTCCCTCTATGTTTTCTTTACGAGGCACTCACTGTCAGCATTTAAATGCAATGACGTCATCCTTAACAGTCAGGGTGACAGTAAAGCACTAAGTAATATGATTCTAAATAACAAACTGAAGAGGGTGTAGGGAGCCAGAGCTGGAATGAGTCTCCATAGCACAAAAACAGTGGTCATGAATACCATGACAGTTCTCTATGTTGTCCTTGCATTCTAAAAAATAAAAAAAAAACGGGCAGGACCCTACACGTTTTTCAACTGGCACAAACACTGACAAGACCATGATGGGCGCAACATGTCTTTTGTCACAAAAATATATATTATATATTGCTTTCTTTTTATGCAGAGTGGCAGATTCCGTGTTGTAGTTCTTGCTGCTCATGAGTAAAACTCCTATACTTGACTCACAGGCGGCTGTAGGGCAAGTGTACCTTGCTGATTTCATTATAGCTTCTCTATACTTTTGACCTTTTTAAAGATTAAAAACCCATAAAATTTAAGTTTCTAAACATGTCTTTTTTTTCTCTTCTATTTAATAAATACCATTGTAGAAAATGAAGCGAATACGCACAGAACAGATTCAGTCGGCTGTAACTTGCTACTTGAAACGTCGGCATTATATAGATATGGATGGGTCTCTAAAGCAAGGATTGCGACTTTGTCAAACTGCAGAAGAGATGGCAACTAATTTGACTGGTAAGACGATTTTAACAATTTGCTTACAGATTTGATTAAATAAGAAGACTGTGACTATGTATTGCTCTAGGAGTCATGTAGAATCCTTTGAACTTGTGAATAAGTGAACAGATAAGAGCCATTTGGGCCTTCCAGTACAGCTTTTGGCTCTAGCAAGAAGTGTGTCTGAAGCACGGGGCAACCACACATTAATAATTGTAAGTTTTATTTTGTTTTTAGTCGTTTAAATTGTTGTTTAAATTGTTCCAAAACACCCATCAGTTGTCACAATAGAGGCTCTATGTGACATATGGTCAAGTCTTAGGGGTATATTTACTAAGCGGTGAGATTGGAAAGTTTCATTTTACACACTGGAGAATGTGAACTTGAATCTGATTGGTTGCTATGGGCAACATCCCCACTTTTCAATCTCACTGCAATCTCACAGCTTAGTAAATATACCCCTTAACCTTTTTTCAGAATTCTGGATTGGGCATAACCTAAAACATTTCTTTTTTTTAGAGCAAGTGCATTTATATAGCAGTTAGCTTTTCTGGCTCTCCGTAAACAAATGTATTCATTGTAACATACATTTTCAATATGTCTGTCAGAGTCATAAGGGAAAAGGTATCCTTCCATATTATATAATTCTACCTGTCTGGTAGACATAATGTTTATTAACAGGCCATTAGATTATGTAGTATTTTACAATTTCAACAATCATTAAGACCTGATGCAATGAAACAATATGGAGTACCACTAATTGAATTGTTATTTACATCAGACTAATGCATANGTATATAATACAGTCTTAGTCTTTTTAAATAAAAATTCAGATAAAATGAATAATGTTCAAAATATATAAAAGAATATTCATGAGAACCTTCTTCAGAGGTCCACAGCCTATAGGAGGAATGCTCCTCCTATTCTTCATAAATTCCAGTGGTTTTAAAAACCCAAAAGAGAAAAGAAAATACACATGGTGAAAGCCATAGTAGATATAGATGGCTAAATAGCTTGTCAATCTACTCATACTGTAATTCCTCTTGGTAATAAGCCTCTCTTGTCTTGATGGCTCTGTTGGCTTCCTCTTTTAGATTGAATGATTCCTCCTCTCAGAAGACCAATTGGGAAACACACGGGCAGATTCAGATCTTTTGGTTCTCATGGTTTAGTCCACTATTAAGCACACTATGTTGAATTGCAGGGAGTTAAATTTTATTAGTTGCAATCAGTATTACAGATGAGAGATGATGTTTCCAGCCCAAGTCTAATAACAGTGTAACAGAAACGCTGGTTAGTATCTGTGTGCAAAATGCAAACACTAACGTTCATTTTACAGTGTACTGCTGTTCCAACACGTTGGGGTATATTTGGAAAATGGGGATGTTGCCCATAGCAACCAATCAATTCGATTCAAGCGCTTTCATTTTACACACTGGAGAATGTGAACTTGAATCTGGTTGCTATGGGCAACATTCCCACTTTGCAATCTCACCGCTTAGTAAAATTAGGCCATTGTCTTTCAAGAAGGTCCATGAATAGGCAAAAAAGAGAGGATATAAAATCAATTGCTGAGTGAAACCGCTTAAATCTTGCTAATTTTGCATGTCACTGAAAGAGCTCTTCGAAATCTTTTTTTCGTATATACTGTGGGTAAGTGATCCTCCATGAGCTGTAGCCCGATACAATAGAAGCAAATTCCCCATACTGATTTAATGCATGAAAATATTTACTAAAATGTAACTAATACTTGAAAGGTAAGAAGTGGATCTTTTCTTCTATCTTATGGGGCTATAATGCACGCATGATTACGTACTTATTCACAGGATATATGAAATACGGGGGATTTGGAAGATTTGGCAGGATGCCTAAGATTTGAGTGTGATGAATGCTTAATTCCGTAACAAGTAGATTTGAGCTGTTTCACTTTTTGCCCATTCATAGACCTGTTTATTAGAAGAAGCTGCGGTGGAGCATGGAGGACTTATGAATATACATTTGGTTATATGCTATTCATACATTTTATTGATGTAAATGTGTGTTTTGTTTGTTTTTTATTCGATCATGAAAGATTGCTGAACTCTGCACTATATTTGGGTTTTTTTAGGTGTAAGTGTAGTCCTGAGCAAAACCATGTTGCAATGAAAGGAGTGCATTTGAATTTTAATATTGTTGCATGCATTCTAGTTCAGTGTTTGGTTTAGCCCAGGTCTACACTTGCACCTGTTTTACCCTTTTCCCAAACTCTGGATCAGCCNCTGTGTATTTTCCTAATTGGTCTTTTGAGAATAGAAATCGTTCAACATTAAGGAGGAAGCAGCCAAAGCCCTATGGACAAAAATAGATTGGCAAGCTATTTAGCTGTCTATATCTCCTATGGTCTTAACTATTTATTGTGAGGAATAGGATTCCTATAGGCTTTGGAATTTTGAAGAATTCTGCACAATTCACTCGCTCTTTCTCACTCTACGGGCACTGGATGACAAAGACAACAAATTAGGTTGAACGTTCTTTTCTATGCAAATTAAGAAATAATGCATATTTTTAGCATTTTGCACATGATTGAATAGACCCCATAGACACACAAGTTAAATACCTTCAGCTATAATTGATTCATCCCAATTAGCTGTGATCCTCGTGAATAAATGCTGGCGGCTCCACCTCTTCCCCAACAATAACCGTCCTGTGCAGTTTATTACGCCCCCAACTCCAGACAACCAAGTGACACACCCTCCGAAGCGCAGTAGCCACAACGTGACTTCAGTGCGTGATCACCCCTCTGGAAGAACGCCCCCTCTGCATGCCGTAGCTCACACTGCATCCCGGCACATGTCACAGTAAGATTACCGTGCAGGCGCCCGGCTTCATGGTAACTGATAATATTTCTGTATATGATTATTTTCCATATGTTCGTAGAATGGATGTATAAAACTACAAAAGTGTAGTGTAGTCTACATGCAGGTATGGTAATTACAGGTGCCAGTCAGAAAATTTTGACTAGCTGTCGAGATATGACTAACTTAACTGGTTAAGAAATGCCTTGAAATCCATAGCTTTAACTAGTGATACATGTTTCGTGTTTCACATTTCATTGGTTTTGTAATGCAATGATTTCCCAGTATTAAAGGTAATGCTTAAAAATAATAAAAAAGAATTTAAGTCTTATTTTAGCAGCCACCATGAATCAGCAGTGATTTTTTTTTTTTTTTATAAAAGTATTTCTTTCTCAGCCACATGCATTTGTTTACACTGACTTTGGATATAATGGCAGACTAGCTGATGCATAACTAAAATAATACAATTCACTTAAAGTATTTTTTGATTGGGATATATTTATTTGCCTTCTAGTTCTAGCAGAGTCTAGCTGTGCCAGTGTGGTGTCTTCAGTCCCTAGCCAAGCTGATCCGCAACAGTATGAATTGCAGTTTTCGCGGCTGCGTAACTTTCTTTCAGGTGAGTTTGCATATGCAGTGTTTTTGTATTATTGGTTACATGTAGTTTGCCATTCTTGGCCTATATTAAACTTTGAACTTCTATCATTCANTGTATTAAAAAAAAATTCTAGGGCCATTGATTTTATAAAAAAAAAAGTCTTTTAAATGTAAATCTCGCTGGNACTGTTGTCTGTGTTCTGTGTGGAACCTGAGATTTGTTTGGAAACCATAGCCTAAATTTGCTAAACGGGGAGATTGGGAATGTTGCCCATAGCAACTAATCAGATTTGGGCTAACATTTTCCAGTATGTAAAGTGAAACAGAGAGCTTGGATTTGATTGGTTTCTGTGGGCAACATTCCCACTTCTAAATCTCCCTGATTAGTAAATTTAGGCCCAGGAGATATAGGATACAAAACATAATTCTTACAGGCCCAGGGGATATAGGATACAAAACATAATTCTTACTCAAATATCAAAATTTGATTAAGTATGCATGCAAAATACATGAGTGATACTTAACTTGTTTAGCTTATCTGAGTAATTACTGAGCTGGATTAGTCAAGTGGCCAATACTGCAGTCAGTCTAATGGCCAAGTTGAGGTACTGACATTTTGCTATAAACAACAACTAACAAGAACCACTAACATTATATGGATCTAAACCTGATTTAAGCAAATCCTATAGGCATTTATTATCCATGTTCTACATTTATACATATGTGTAGTCAGTGATGGTGTTAATGTCTGAGTGGGCATCGCTGACGCAGCGGCCACCCAGTGTTTCATCTCGCAGCTCCACTCTGACAGTGTGAATACCACATCGGCGGAAGTGTCACGCTTTTTTTTTAGTCATGGCTTCGCACCCAATTACTCGTGCGATTCAATTGTTTCACATGCGAGTCTCACTGCACGTGTTATTTTGATCATCAGCAATCAAATAACGCGTGCAGCAAAGCAGCAGCGTATGCCTCATGTTGGCATATGCTGCTGCTTAAGATGTGTTGACATTAAAAAAAAAAAAAGTACCAGAAAGGATTGTTAGTAAGGGTTAAGGTTTAGGAAGGCTGATAACGTTTTATTACCATGAACTGGCATATGTGCAGCAACATAAATCCAGTGATCCTGACAAAAATAAGGTTCAAATAAGAAAATAAACTTATATGTAATACTGCATTAAATTGTAGCTACTGAAAATGGTCAAATTCCAGTAATATACATTAATTCAGGCTCCTGCATAGTAGGGAGTTTGCTTGTTCCATACTTTAGTTTTTGCAAACTTCCTACTATGCTGGAGGCTGAAATAAGGTCTATTACTGGGATTTTGGACTATTTTCCGTTACCTACAATTTAATCCAGTATTACATATAAGTTTATTTTCTTATTTGAACCTTATTTTTGTCAGGATCTCTGGATTTATGTTGCTGCCAATATACGGCTTTCAGTTACAGCACTTCACAATGTATTTTAAACTGCAGATAGCAGTTCAGGGTAATAAAACCTTATCAGCCTTCCTAAACCTTAACCATTCCTTCTTGTACTGTATGAAAAAAATGTTTTCTCCATTAATTAACATCAGAGAGGTGCGAGGGAAAAAAATAGATCATGACCAGTTTTTTTTTTGGGGCGTGAATTTTGAATTTGTGCTTCGCGCACAAATGAATCGGCCCCTTAGAGCCTATATTTACAATTTCCTCCATTACACAGATAGTAGAAAACTGCACTAGCACAAAAAGGATTGTTATGGATGTGTTTGTCCACTTTTAAGGCTTTTAAACAAAAAGAATTACTATTAAAAGGAGGAAGGAACAGACTGAATCAAGCACATACTATACAATGGCCTTTATTAAAGAGTGTCTGCACTTCTTGAGGTGTCATAAATGCACTGACAATACTCCCTTTCTCTGCGTGTGACTGACTCTGTCTGCTATCGGATATTAAGATAGAAAGGTCTGGGACAAGGTATGCTCCATGACTTCTGGGATTAAAGCAATGAATTACAGAAGAATATATGTTATTATGAAGTAAGAATGGAACGATTTATTTCTTTTCAGTGCTGCCTTGACCTCCGTTCTATAGTAATTATATACACCTTATTTTGATTTGTAATGGAAACAAGGGGGGAAAAGTACAGAGATTCACCTACAGAATAATACTTTTCTTTATAGTCACAATATGTTTACAAAATCCATTGTAAGTTGTGCAAAGGTTATTATCTGGCACTTAAATATAACATCATTTTTTTTCCTTTTCATACAGAAGACGATTCTACTCATAACCAGAATGTGTCATGTCTGCTCTATCCTCTCTTTGTCTACCTCCACTTGGATATGGTTCAAAATAGCCTAAAAAGTATGGTGGATAGCTTCTATAGCCGCTTTCATGGGATGTTCCTTCAGCACCCAGCACAGAGGGACATCATTGAACAGCTGCAGACAACCATGACCATGCAAGATGTTCACTCGAACTTTAAACTTAGAGCGTTCCTAGACAATAAATATGTAGTTCGCCTTCAAGAAGACAGCTACAACTACCTTCTTCGATACCTTCAAAGTGATAACAACAGTGCTTTACTAAAGGTTCTAACACTGCATATTCAGCTTGATGTACAGCCAGTCAAGCGGACAGAATATCAATTGTATTCAAGTGATTGGTTTTCTACGAGGGTTGAGACTAGTGGTCTTTACCCGTCAGATGTACCAGCTCCAATTCTGCAAAATGAAGCAGCATTGGAACAGCTGCAGGACTGCATAAAGAGAATAAAAGATGGACCATCTTCACTGACAACAGTTTGTTTTTATGCCTTTTACAATACTGAAAACTTGTTAAACACAGCTGAGGTTTCTCCAAATAGCAAACTGCTGGCTGCTGGCTCCAATAACTCTTCTGTGAAGTTGTGGAGTTTGAGTTCCAAAAAACTGAAAGATGAGCCACACAGAGTGAATGTTTCTCATATAAGACTAGCTTGTGATATCTTACAGGATGAGGTATGTTCTGTTTTTTATATTTGTTCACTGAGGTTTTGTATTCTATAATGATTGATGTGCCCTAGTATATATGTGTCTGTCTCTCTAACCAATTCAAGCATACATTGTATGGTAAAAATTGTGCTACATTTTTTTTTTTAAAGTGAAAAAGAATGAGGCATTGCTCAGTGTGAACGGTACCTTTTTGAAGTACCCAAACCAAAAGCAGAGTTTTACCCTGCTCGAACCAGGGTAGTAGCCAGTTTGAATGGACCAGGTTTTGTAAAAACCAATTTGATTTGGAGTACATCATCACGTGTTTTTAGAGCCCCAGCAAACTATTTGGGTAGAAAAACATTGAAATTCCCGGGTTGTCAGTGTGAATGTGGTATAACTATGCTTTACTTTTTACTCCACTTCCTTTCTTAACTTGCCATTCCACACAAGGAATGAATATCTGTGCTAAATATTACATATTCAAATCGCCCACTCCATCATGCTAATCAGATTCCTAAATTTCATCAGCACCTGCTGGCCACATAGTTATTACTTTTACAAGTTCCTGACTATTCCAAGTACATATACAAAGGCTTTTGTTATTAACAAACATCCACAATTATTATACTAAAACATTTTCTGGTTTAGGGGAGAAGCAGCGAAATCTACTTTAACTATTAATATTTTAAAACCTGTGTTCATACACTGATGTGCATGTTCATACTATACCTGATTTTGCCAGTTTAATACCATGGGTTATGGTTGTGTCTGGGTCAATATTACTTAATGATAAATGGGTCCCAGAACTTGTTACTTCAGGCTATAAGATTGAATTTCTTCACAAATCTTTTCCTTCTTTCTTCCGGTCTCCCTTGAACCAGGTTCTTCTGGCTCTCCAAGGCAGTCTTCACTCCATGATAAAACAGGGAATAGTTTGAGTTTCCCCCATCACAACAGGGTTATGTCTCTGTATATGTCCCGCTCACGATCATTCCGGACTTCCGGGTCCTGTTCTGTATCCCTCACCCCAGGCTTGGAAGCTGACTGCAGGGCTACTGAAGTCGCATATTTTAAGAAATCTGGGCTTCTCTGACAAAGCTACACCGACTGTGCTTAAGGCCAGAAAACAAAGCTTATTCTAAAACTTGGTATTAATATGTATTGTCGTGTAAGTCAGCTAACCAGAATCACCAGCTTGTTAATACTGTTGTGGATTTGCTCATGATATCCCCTATTGCTGGGGATTCCCAGTTAAGCTTCTGGTCACCCATGAAGGCTCCACTGTTATCTTCTCTCCAGACGCGGGTCTCAAATGCCTGCTTGAAGGAAAGCTGGATGTCCCTTCCACTGCTCCTGTTCAACATGACTGGACGACCATTGCCTGATAGGCTGCTCTCTCCACGTGACTGTTCTCTCCTGGTCTTTCGCTGCCAGTTGTATACGCTCCCTTTGCTCTTTTACTGCTCTTTTCTTCTCATGTTCTGAAACTCTCATTATCCAGTTTGCTACACTGCCAATAGTCCCTTTAATCAAATGGTGTTGCTATTTTGGTCAAGTTGGGAATTTGTTTTGACGTTCAGTTTAAAGTGGAAGATAAAATGGGCACTATCTGCTCTTAGTGGGTCTCTTCGAGGACGGATGACTGACGGTTGTTTCCCTCTATGCCCCTAACTACAAGCAGGTTCTGTTTCTCCGTCGAGTTTGTGATCTAGTTCAGTGGCATTGTAAAGGCTCCCTTATTGTGGTGGGCGATTTTAACCTGGTACTGGATCTCAACATCTCCAGTGATAAATCTGACTCTTCTTCTGGCGCCCTAGACCCGGGCTAAGTTCGCTCCTCCCTTTCTTTTCGTAAACTTTTGACGGAATGATATATATATATGATGTCTGGCGGGTCCAACATCCTAGAGACAGAGACTTTACCTTCTTTTTCAGCCCCCATAACTCTTACTCCCGCATAGACCTCATCCTCTCTTACAAATGGTCCCTACAGGAATCAAACTCTATCCACATCCTCCCGATCACATGGTCTGATCATGCCCCTGTACTTTGGGACAGGAACCATCCTCCACTACATGTCCCACCTCGCCCCTGGAGGCCCATAGAGTGCTGTCGGATGCTTTGGACCTGTTTCTGCACACCAATGATCCCAAGGATACGTCCTTAACCACTCATTGGTGTGCATTGAAGGCGGTAATGCGCTGGGTTGCGATCCAAACGGGCTCTAGGCTTAAGAAGCAGCGCCTCCAGGCTGAGCCTGCATTTGAATCAAATCTCATACCCTCATTTCCCTAAAGAAGTCTAAAGTTTATAATATCAAACTTACAGATATAAAGTTGCATTTTATTGAGGGGCTTACCTTTTTCATATGCAAGATTGACCTGGACATGCCATTCCACCTGTGGCATTTTTAATAATACCACCAAGGAGCAATGCGTCTGTGTGAGAGAGGCAGACTTCTGCAAGCGATTGGCTTAAAGAGCCTCCTGTATATCTCTGCACTGATTGACTTACCGGCTGTCAGAGAAGGCAGAGGCTTTAGAATGCTCACTGCAGCTGCTTCCTTTATTCTTGGCTGCGATCAGATCCCGGACACCGCAGCAGGTAAGTGGCAACTTCAAAATAGGGTGTGTGTGGTGTATCTACATGCCCACACACTGGATGATCAATCAGCAATAAATAATAATAAAATCTGATTACTGTCCCAGAGCCTTTCTGGGACGATAATCTGATTGTTTGTGACCCACACAGTAGAAAGATGATCGTGGCAATTCATTATAATTGGTGAATTGGCACAATAATTGTTCTAGTGAGTGCCCAGCTTAAGCAGTGTTGATGATCAGACTAGTAACCATACAGAGTGTTTGGGTGTTGATGACATTAAAATACACCAAACAACTTTTTGATTAGGAGGAAGTCTTATGTCTTATGTTCCAGTTAGCGAGCACATCAATATCAAGAACATAATAATATTAAGAAAATGGCTCTTCAGATGCACTTTCCATATGCCGTGTTCAGATTGCCTGCGGCTAAAAAGCTGTCGCTGGAAATCGGCGGCTTCCAGCTAAAAGTATGACAGGAAAAGCCGGCTTCACAGTGAGGGGACCTAAAAAGACTGTGATCGTAATGATCACATGTCTTTTTAGTCCAATTGCCTCCCCTCTTGCCGGCATGCCGGCTTCAGCGCGTTCAGATTGCTTTTTGAACGGCGTCAATATTTTGACACAGGGTCATTTGCTGGGTATTATATTAGACAACAATATAGCTGTGGCTTTCATAAAACACATTTGTGGCTACAAATTGAAACTACAAAGATGCAGCAACACAGCATGCCAGCTACTGGTTGCTGAACATTGGCACCTACCCCTAATAGAGGCTTTGCTGCATCACGGTCCTATTCTCCTTATTCTAGATTGTTTAATATGAACAGAGAAAAGAGCACTTTGGAAAACTTTTGAAACGCTATTTCAGACCTGGAAGTAGAATTTCTCACCTGTTTATTATTGGATGTGGGTTTCTTGTATGCTAGCGAGGAGACAGAACCACTATCTGCCTTACCAGTTGTATGTGCTAAATTTTATATTAACTATTTATATTGTTTTAAACATTGCATTTCACTTATTGAAATATCTAGAATGTAGTTGAAAGCTGAAACCTCACACTTTCTCAGATATTCATTTTCATTTGCTGTAAAGGGTGTGTTTGAAAGGACAGTGTTAAAGGAAACGAGAAAAAATTGCAAATCAGTATATAGTAGTTATGAAGTTTTGTGTCCATACCCTTTAGCTATTGTAATACACTGAACTACATATAATACTTTCCCTTTTAAAGTCTGCAGATAAGCAATCACACTCTTGGTTGTGCTTTACTAATGTTTTTGTTTTGTTTAATCTTTTTAATGTTTTTTGTAACAGGAAGCGGAGGTAGACCAAGTTAGTACTGAAATGAAGATACTTCGAGGACATTGTGGACCAGTTTATAGTACACGTTTCCTAACAAACAGCTGTGGCCTTTTGTCTTGTTCCGAGGATGCATCAATTCGCTATTGGGATCTGAGTAGCTTTACTAACACCATACTTTTTGAAGGTCATGCATATCCAGTTTGGGATCTAGATGTCAGCACATGTGGGCTCTTTTTTGTTAGTGGCTCTCTTGATCGCACAGCCAGATTATGGTCCTTTGACCGGACATTTCCTCTCCGAATATATGCAGGACATCTGTCAGATGTTGATTGTGTTAAATTCCATCCCAATTCAAATTACTTTGCCACAGGATCTACAGATAAGACTATTCGATTGTGGAGCAGCCAGCAAGGAAACTCTGTTAGACTTTTTACTGGACACCGCGGATCTGTTCTCTCTCTTGCTTTTTCCCCAAATGGAAGATATTTGGCTTCAGCAGGAGAGGATCAGCGCCTGAAGATATGGGATTTGGCATCAGGAACTCTTTATAAAGAACTGAGAGGGCACACAGACAATATTAATAGTCTTTCATTCAGCCCAGACAGCAGTTTGATAGCTTCTGCATCCATGGACAACTCTGTTCGAGTATGGGATATTCGAAATACCTACTGCAGTGCCCTGTCTGATGGCTCTTCCAGTGAACTAGTTGGTGTATATGCAGGGCAGACAAATAATGTTTTGAGTGTACAATTTATGGCATGCAATCTACTTATGGTGGTTGGAACTGCTGTGTGAATGTTATTTCAAAATGAAAGAATGTGGGGCTTTTGAAGGAAACAAATCTTCAGTTTTCTGTTAAATGGATGTTGTCTAAGAAGGAGGATATTAGGAAATGTCTATCATGGTAGTTAAATTATAAGTGCCTGAAATAAATAACAGCCTGTAATTAAAACTTAACTTGGATGTCATAATGTTAAGCCTTGTGAAAATTCAGATGCAATCCATTTCTAAACATAACCCACTCTGTTAACTATGGTAAGTATTAATGTGATTAATACTGTTTAAAAATGGTGTGAAAAATATATCTTAGAAATCATTTTGTCACAGGTTTTTCTTGATCGAGATACGTATATTATACACACTTATACATTAGAATGTTTTCAATGTAGATGGAACAATAAATGACACGTGAGTAGCCACAAGGTTTAAAATAGATTACATATTTTTTTTTATAATCTAACTGTAAGAATACTTCCCCCTCTTCTTTCTCCAGTAATGAAATTATATAATTTCAGTTGGAAAGCATCTGTACATGTCAAGTCTCTTCGTTGGTTTTTAGAAGTCATTTCATAATATGGAATGATGGATTTAATACAATACTTGTGATCAGTGTTGTGCTGTGAAAATTTGTAGGACTGCTGATTGGAAATACACAAAGGCATACCTGAGGATGCAGCAAATACAGTTAAAATATAGATTTTTAATATAAATGTAAAAGCCTTTCAGATAAATTACAGTGTTGTAATTTTAAACACCTCAGTATTTTTATTTGGTCTTGGCATTACTGGTGCAGTTACTAATTTAATACATTTGTTGGTAAAATTTAGCTTGAATAACACCTGGAATGCTTAGCGGTTTTGAAATATGCTTATTTCAAATATATGAAAACATAATTTTTATATTCCATTATCCAAAGTAAAGGGATTATTCCCTTATATATCACTTTATATCATGACTTGAAATGGCTAGTGTTTGCCAAAATAGTATATTTTATTAATTTTTTTAATTGTTATTTTTTGGTGTATTAATAATTCTCTTTACAGACTGAAGCCAGGATGGCAATATGGCATTTCTGAGCACTATTATCAAGAAAGCACTAGCATTTGTTCTGTCCCCAATGCATCCAGGTTTCCAATGATGGAGATGTGAGCAAGTAAGTGAAGGTGCAAAGTCCATGGGATCATCATTGAATGGGGGGGGGGGGGAATGTTTCCTGTTCTGAGTTTTTGTATTGAGTCTTAATAGTAACAGCAACTCCAGATCAAGAAAAGGTTGCTGCCCTTCCCAATGGGTCCTATAGCTATGACGTGAAGGAGTAATGCATAAAATCAAAACCAATTAGATATAAAAGAGAAATCAAATATTAAAGTCAGACAGACAGAAATGCAAAGCATATAAAGTCTAATTTCTACAAATTCCTTGCAGCAAACACAAGTGGAGGAAAAAAAGGTAATTCTCACAATTGGCAAACAAGTCTATCAGGACCAGATAATATTAGTCTGAGTTACAATTTATACAAATAATAAGCACTGAAGAACAATAAGTGTGAAACAGAAACAGGTGTTTACAAACAGATGCTACCCAAATGGCTACTCAGCAACCAGCCAATGCCCAAAACATTTTGAAGTATAAGAAAACAAGTTGAAATTACCAAGAGTGCGCTATACAGACAATGATATCCAAATAGCAAATGTAGATCACCATAACAATGTGTCCATATTAGTCAACCTCATAAAAGAAAGTCCTAATCCAGACAAAATTCTTTTCAAATAGTAAAGTTGCAAAGATGTCTTTTGTGATCTTAATAGGGGCTCTCTGCATCGTACCTCAAGCAAATATGAACAAGTGCACACCGTAAGCTAGCAGGAGCAATGGTATAACTTCTACTCACAAACAACTCTCTTGGGATATGTGCCTCAAATGATTTCAATCCTGGATCTCCACAGTGATATATATATATAGAAATGAGCTAACTCACGGCGCGCCAAACTACAAACACCTGGATAACAATACAATAATATCAGTAGGGGATTATCCCCTTCAAATATATATCAAATCAATCTGAGTGAGCAATCCCACTTCAGACAACACTGTACACCATTAAATTTAGAGGCACGATTACAGTGTGATGCTCTAGATGCGGGG
>JABWIB010002612.1:24654-41508 GCA_016617825.1 Platyplectrum ornatum | reverse complement strand
ATACATTTTGGGGCAGGATGTCCAGTGATAGGAAGGACCTCCGCTTAACATGAGTTAGAAGCCAACGTACAAGTCAAGCTGCATCAACTCAAACAAGCAGTGCAGCACGCACAACAGATGATGTCATCCTGCACATGGACCATTTGCAGCGACAAATACTGCATGAGCAATAACACAACAATGTGTTTACACACAATCAATGTGACATCAATGTACACAGTTTACCATACTGGCCAACCAAATGTGTGCAGCAATAGAGCAAGTCGGCACTCACACAGCAAAATAAGGAGTCTTGTACTAGAGAGTTTTGCGAAAATGAAAATGTGATTAGGAAAATATATGCAATCCATATGTGTTGTTTGTTGTTGGTTTATGCCTTACTTGATGCACATTTGTTTTTCACTTTGCAGTGACAATTTCACATTTGAATTCCTACTATGTGGAAATCATTACCTAAATATTTTGATTCTAAAAATGTCCCTTATGTAAAAAAAAATATAGTCTTTTATAAGTAAGCTAAAAAGTGTTTTCTTAGGAGAAAAAAAGGGTTTGCCATAAATCAGGCAGCAGCAAGGTCATTAGTCAGGAGTGTCAACCATATCCTGAGTCACCTGGAAACATTAATCCCAAGACGCAAATTTGGTAAAAGTCAGTGGATACTCTGAGCACACAAGCTTACCAAGGATCCACTCTTCTGGCATTTTATGTTCAAATTTATGGAAATAGGGCAAACCGCCTTAGGATATAGGCATCGTGGCATAAGCCGGGAAAGCTAGCCAGGCAGTGATAGTAGTGCTTATCCATTAAGTAATAGCCACTGCCCTGAGAATGAGACATATCTGGCTCTAAATACCTACTCACATGGTCATATAAGCTCAGGAGGCTTATCGGAATAACTGCAACGCCTCTGCCGCTGGGGTTGGATCTGTGGCTGGTGATGGTTTTCATCCACCTCTGCTCATTCCCCTGACCTGTGTCTAAGTTCACAGGGACAGTTGCAAATATGCCAAACCTGCCATATTTCAATTCACACATACATTTCTTGCTCATAACATGGCTACTTTATATTCTGATGCCAGTTTGAAATCCGTGTATGGATAGCCAAAATGCTCAATTTGCCTTGAAATAGGGTTAATTTTGTTAGAAGAGATTTGGAGGCGACCCATAGTAAATTAGGTATATGTATGCTGATTATTGTGGAATTCAACGAAACAATTTGCAAATATCATGGCATCGTATAGTTCCTGTTCCTTATCTTTTTGGTAGAATGTTCTAAACTATGTTTTGTTTAAGCATATAAAGTTGAAGACACTTCAACTGAAGGGCTTGCCTATGTGATATAGGTCGTGTCTTCTTCCCTTTTCTGGTCTGACTCCTTGGGAGGAAGTATTAGTTTTTCAGCTAGATATTTTTCCATAGTAACAACCTCACACCACACATTCGATTCTTTAAATATTAATTTTTAAATTTTGCACAAGTCCTCATTCATTAAATCTGGGTTCTCTCTCTTATTGTCACTCTCCGAGCTCATCGCCGGCCCGGAAGCGGATAACGCTGGGTAGAGGGACGGTAGGAGAGGTCCAAGGTAAGCAGTGGTAGTTGCAGTGAGTGGTAGCACCCAGGTTTGCTGGGAGCGGTGGTACAGGTATCACAGGTTGCAATGAGGCAGGTATCAGGAATCAGGGAGCCAGTGGATATGAGCGAGCTCAGGATGATAACAGCAGGAAGGATAGCTGTTACTCTGACACCAGAGTGCTGTCTGAGAAAGCCTTAAGTACGCCAGGTGAAAAGGAATCAAGCAAGGTAATCACCACACCTGAGAGATAGCAGGGAGAAAACCAGGGAGTGCAGAGGCAGAGGATGTGTCATGTGACAAGCAGAAGGTAAGAAATGTAATGTGCAGTGAACAGAAACTAGAGCAATCGTGACACTTATTTATGTTGGNGAAAACTTTCTTCATTCTACTAATTCTCTATTACGAAACATTTTTCCATAGCAATCCAACCCCAATTTCACTAGTAGAAAACAGTAATGTAAAACAATAATTGTGGAACAGAAATAGTTTAGATTCATTCCAGTTTAAAGCTATCGGGCAAGTTCCTAAAGATGTGAGATGTGGGGATAATGGGGAAAAAACTCATACAACGAGACATATTGGATAATGACCTTTGTCAAAGTCGTGGTCAAAATAGGATCATATTATTATCCATAACAGAAATCAATCTTCGATTATTACAACAATATTCCAGAATTAAACAAGTTTCTATTGTAAAAACCATGTGTATGTGACATACATGTAAATTTTTTTTTAATATCTTTTTATTTCAAACAAGAGCAGTACACAGAGTTACAGTAATGAATGCATGTGTATGAGAAACATTAAGCAATAACATAGTTATATTCAGCAGAACAAAAAAATTATACAACTTGGAATAGCAAACAGATGGTACAAACACATACAGTGTAACAATGCAGGTAGTAAATATGGCTAATCCGGGGGGGGGAGGGGTGGTATGGCGGCCACTATGCCGGGTGGTGCAATAAACTGAGACACAAGTCAGTGTACGTGAGATAAACAATACCAAAACCATACGAAATGCCTTAAGAAGAGAGGGGGGAAGAAAAAGAGAAGAGAGAGAGAAAAAAGAAAGGAGGGAGAAGGGGAGAGGAATAGAACCCAGAAGAGGCCTGGCCTGTCAACCCGAAAGAAGTCAGCAGCCCTCAATAGGTAAGGCACGGGAGAGCACCCTATATTCGTACCATGAGGTAGATTGAAAACAGGCCTGGATTTGGTAGAGCAGGATAACGTGGCAATACATTTTTCCCAGGTCTTAAAAAAAGGTATGTACTCGTTTCTCCTTGGAGAGAGCAGTTTAATAGAACAGTTTTTCTGCGAACAAAGAGAGGGAGGGGGGGGAGGGATGGATCCAGCGATGCAACAAACACTTCTTTCCAACTGCCGACAGTATGAGTGACATGTTTTTCTCCTTTGGTAAAAAGAGTTTCTGCAGGTAACAACCAAAAAATGGCCCAGGAGGCAGAAATGGGTAGGGAGGGTAGCAATCGGGAGACTGCAAAGTCCCTAATAGCAGTCCAAAATCGCTTGATGGGAGGGCAGTCCCACAAGCAATGGTATAATGTAGCCATGGGCGAGGAACATTTGGGGCATGTTCCGGAGGACGTGAGTCCAATGAGGGAACTCCGAGAAGGGGAGAGAGAACCCCTGTAAAAGATTTTATAAATCATTTCCCGGTAAGAAGTGGCGGGCAGTGCAGATATAGATTTAGGGCCGGTAAGAGTACTTCCGGTGATGGTGCAGGCAAGTCCTGTTCCCAGGAGTTCATACCACTACGAGCGTTCGGGGGGAAATGGGGGAGTCTGAGAGTTGAGTAGAACATAGAGATTGACCTACAGGTGGTATAGGGTGCCAGAGAAGAGCAGTATCTGGTTGATTGGACCAGTCTTGGGGGGTAAAGGTAGAGACACATTGGAGAGTGTAGTCGACAGGCACTCCGGGCAGCTTGGCCCGCAATTCCGAGAAAGAGAGGACCCTACACTCCTGGGGACGGACAAAGTCCGGTAGTGTGGTAATACCCTGTATTGCCCATCCGGCGTAGGAGGAGTGGGTCAAGGAGAGAGGGAGGTCGCCATTGTTCAGAAATGGGAGTAATAGAGAAGAATGGGAGGTGAGGGACCATTTCCGTCTAACCTTATGCCACACATACCATGGTGACATAAGCAAAGGGTTGGCCAATTGTGCTGGGGTGAGGGCTGACCATTTCAGGCGTAGGAAGCAGACCAGGTCAGTGTGGGGAAGAAACTGTTGCTCTAGAGAGTAGTCAGTGTGGAAAGACGTGTGGGTAAGCCAGTCTTTGATGTGGCGGCAGATAGCAGCTTGGTTATATAGGGATATATTAGGAAAATTAATGCTACCTTCCGATTTTGTACGTTGTAACACGGTAAGGCTAATTTGGGTTTTTTTCGGTGCCAAATAAAATGGCGAAACGACCAATTAATAGAACGGACATCTGCAGCCGAGAGAACCAGCGGCAGCACCTGCAGGGGATACAGTATTTTTGGAAACGAGATCATTTTGATGATATTCGCCCTGCCGAGGTAGGATAACTGCAGATGCTGCCACTTCTCCAATGCCGCTACACGCCGTAGAAGGGGTGTGATATTAAGAGAGTAGAGTTCGTAAGGGTTTTTTGGGAGACGGATCCCTAGATACGGAATAGAGGTAGACGCCCATTGAATTGTCAGGTGAGATGCCCAGGTTGGGATAGTGGTAGGACCGAGATATAGGGCCACGGATTTTTCAAAATTAATGGTAAACCCCAATATGAGCCCGAATTTTTTAATTTTATCAATGAATCGAGAGAGGTCATGCTCTGGATCTCCCAAAAACAGTAGCAAATCGTCTGCAAACGCTGACAGCTTGAGGGTGCGAGTGCCAATAGTAATGCCAGTGAAACCCGTCCAGTTTTGCAAGATACGGAGGAGGGGGTCGAGGGCCAAATTAAACAGGAGGGGGGATAATGGACAACCCTGGCGCGTGCCTCTCGTCATTCCAATCTTAGGGCTAAGTAGGTCATTGATGAGTAGGGAAGTGGTGGGGTCACGGTATAGATATGCAATTAAATTAATGAAAGTGGGGCTAAATCCCCTGCGGTCAAAAATAGCAAAGAGGTGAGACCAGGAAATTTGGTCAAATGCTTTCTCAACGTCTAAGCTGAGAAGCATGTTATGGGTGTCAGGATGGGCATGGGAGTGTATTATCGCTGCGAGGGTGGTATGGATGCCTTTGACCGAATGGCGGTCATGGGTGAAACCGATTTGATGAGAAGTTAAGAGGTCGGGCATAATGTATTCGAGTCGGGTGGTTAGAATTTTGGTGAACAATTTAAAGTCCTGATTAAGGAGGGTGATGGGACGGTAAGAGGTCGGGTGGTTTTTGGGGTTTGGGTAGGAGAATGGTGAAGGCCTCATTAAAAGTAGGAAAAGAAACAGTGCCAGCATGTATTTTCTGAAACAAGGAGAGTAGGGGTGGAACAATATCGTCTTTCAAAATTTTATAATAGTCTCCATTAAAGCCATCCAGGCCAGGGGATTTATTTATAGAAGGCACCGATTTAATAGCATTTTCTAATTCCGCCCTGGTAATGGGAGCATCCAGAGCATCACATTGGTCACGAGTGAGCAAAAGAAGACCCGCTTCCTCCAGAAGGTCGCGGGACACGTCTGGGCATTCCGAGTATAAGGTTCGAAAATAGTCCGTAAAGGCAGCAGAGATATTGGCGTGAGATGTTAAATAACGATTCGAGTGAGGGTCTCTCAATTTTGTAGACATACATGTTAATTAAGTTGGTGCATAAGAAGTCTTATCAGGATGTTGTAAACTGATTGTGTCAGCAAGAGGTTCCTGACTTCTATGGCCCTGCACCCAACCCTCCAGTGTGATTTGCATCTACATACAAATGGCCAACTTNAAAGGTTCCAGAGTGAAACCACAGAGATCAAGTTCATGTCTTGTGTCTATGTTGTCATGTCTTTATATGTCAGGTTATTCTATTAATAAATCACTGTATTAATGTCTAATATTGTGTACTTTCTCTGCATGTGAGGATTTATTCATTGTGCTTATACTAATGTAAGAAGTTGTATTCATTATGCCATCAGTAAGTTATTATATTTTGATACCACAGCAATTGGTTATTGGACAATCATTAATTTCATATTTCAAACACCTTAAAACTTGGTCCCCTGTAGGTAAAGCGAGGGGTTTGAGATTACCCCTAGTCTTTGATGATGGTTAGATCCCAAAATTGGCCACCTGTTACAAACGTCAACTATGTAAAGCTTTAAAAGAAGCAACAACCTATGGGATATTTTGGTAAAAAAATTATTTGGCTGTTCGACCCTGTGATTACTGGTTGACCTCTGGTTAAATAAGTGTGTCAATTGTAAATATATGAAGGTGGGTTAGTGTTTTCAACATCCCACCAGATATATTAAATTTAAAATCCGTCATGGGATTACATTTGATACTATATATGGGATCTGCGTTATACAGTGCCCACGTTTTAATTTATGTTGGAAAAACCAAAACGTATGGTTAAAGAACGCATGGCTTTGCATCGTTCTTCTATCAATAAGACATGTTGTCGTATAGATGGAAAAACTCCCACTGTTGCTAAACATTTTTTTAATTGTGGTCATACAATTAGGGATTTATGCCAGTGGCACAGGTTCCTCCAAAGAGGAACTGACTGGCTTTAGAAGCCAGATTGACCTATTTATTTAAAGCTATGACTCCTGAGGGTCTAAATAAAGAATATACTTTGCATACTCATATTTTCTCTCTGTATATTGTATTACATTCAGTGCACTTCTGGCATTACCTTATATGTGTAGTTTTTCTTTTAATGTTTGTGTAATATGTTTTCCCATCTGTTTGTCTCATGATCAAAAAGATGAAGGACAAGCCTTCAATATCAGCATTATAGGATATTTAAATACCAGTGTGGTGATTAAAAATAGAGCCCTAAACAGCTGTAAAACTCAGTGAGCCCTTATCTCATGATCGCTGTGTGTTGAGCTGTAAAAGAGGGATGTGGGTGGGTGCATTTGCATCTAGTTTCCATAGTCGCCACAATGCTCAACTATGGTATAGACCGGTTAGCTGGGCATGTGTTTTGTGACAGGAAGCGGGTGATAGACCACATGACTTCTGGACGTGGTGGAACGCAGACAATTATGGATAACATGCATTGCAAGTGTTTTCAATTAATGACACTACTGTGTTCCCCTATAATAGGACCTATCCTGATAA
This sequence comes from Platyplectrum ornatum, assembly GCA_016617825.1. Taxonomy (NCBI): domain Eukaryota; kingdom Metazoa; phylum Chordata; class Amphibia; order Anura; family Limnodynastidae; genus Platyplectrum; species Platyplectrum ornatum. The sequence continues at coordinate 34,676 of JABWIB010002612.1, read as the reverse complement.
TAAGCCCTACCCCATTTTACAGTAAACTGTCTGAAATAAGCCCTCCCCTGAAATTAAGCCCTACCTAAATCATTCTTCCTTTAGCCCTACTCTATGCTAAATAAGCCCTATCTAATCTAAACACTATGGTAACTACGTCCCTACACTACACGCCGCCCCCTCCTTCTCCCCATGTAATGGTTGCCGCTGCCCAAGGAACCCCGCTTCTCCCAGCATTTGACTGTTATGATGCAACAGGGTAGTGTTGTGATGCAACAGGGGAGCACAGGAGCACTAAGGAACTAGCTGGTGAGAAGCCTGGGCGCGGAGTCTAACCCCTACCTGGGCTTCACCAGAGCCTCTGATGGTGAGGTTGGGCCAGTAGCGGCGAGGCAGGGGCAGGTCGCGGCCCCAGGCTAATTCACCCCCTAAGGAACCAAGGCCTAGACAAACCACAATGGGCACAGACTAACAAGACGAGACAACACCGAACAAAGAGGCCCGGACAAGAAACAGAGGGCACAGAAACTAACAAGACAGACGACAAGGAACAAAGAAGAAAAGGAAAAAAGGAGGAGAAAAGAAGAGAGAGAGAGAGAGGGGGCCAAGGAACCAGAAGAGGGGGCTAGAGAGGAAGACCAGGAGAGAAGGTAGAAGTAAGAGACCAGAAGAGGGCGCTAGAGAGGAGAAGGACTGGAGACCAGAAAGGAACGTAGGTTGAAGGAAGGTAAATGGAGACCAGGAGGGAAGGCTGGAGGAGGAGGCTAGAGAGACTGCTGTGGAGACCCAGAGAAACGGCAGAAGGAGGCAGATGGAGAGGGAGAGGAGTGGGAGACCAGAGAGAAGGGCAGCAAAGAGGGAAACGAACGGTGAGAGACTGGGCAGACCAACGAGGCAAGAAGCACGGCAGCACAGGGGCGAGGGACAGCTGAGACGCTGCAGGCTTATGAGGACAAAGGCAGCCAATGGCAGAAAGAGCAGCAGACGAGCCCCCAGTCAGGTGACCGGAAGATCGCGTCCTGCTGCTACAGGATGCGATGCAGGGAACTCCCGGAAGTGACGTCATGTGCCGCATCCTGTAACCAGGCTACAAGCAGGACGCGGGCAGGGCACGGGGAAAGAGATGTCACCGGCCCCTAACACTGACTACGGCTCCCGGACTCTCACCATGACTCCCAGGCTCTGACCACGGACCCCCGTCTCTGCCTATGGCACCAAGGCTCTCCCCGAGGCTCCCAGAGCCGGAGTCGCCCATGGAGCACAACGTTTCACCCACGCGGCCAGCGCTCCCTCCCCTATGTTCCATTCTTGTATTGGGGGATAGATCTGGTGCCCACAAATCTCCTTTCTCCCGATTCCTCACTCACCGATGCCCCTCCTCCTCCGCCTCTCACGGTTACTTTACAGAAAGCAGCTGATGGGGGTTGGCCAGGGCCGTGCGTCTTCACTAAGCACTGCTACAGATTTTGCCACTATCAGGATCTGTTTTGATAAGAATTGCCATCATTATGTTTGGATGACCTTTATATGTATCTACATTATAAGGCTTTGATGAATTCAATCAGGGGCGGCCCTAGGTTTTGCAGGGCCCTAGGCGGACATTTTATTTATTTTTTTCTTTAGGGGGCGCCATTATTTATATATATATATATATATATATATATATATATATATATATATATAGCTCAGCAGTAACCTGTGGCCATACTTTTACAGCTGCCCACAAAAATATAGAGAAGACATTAAAAAGTGTACTTATTTAGTGTGGGTAAGTCTCTACTTTTCTTTAGATAAAACTGAGATCTGTCAGTTCAACCTCCATGGGTATTATATATTCCTCTGTTTTCCTCTACTGGTTCTGCAGTGAAAGTATGTAGTCCATAGGCTCATATTAGTATATATGTTGTTTAATTGTTTACTCCAGAAAATGTAACATTTGTTTCTATATTAACACACACACTGTTGGCACTGAGCCCAGAAAGACCGATACAAATTGATCTTTTTCAGCGCAGTTTGGTTTGCTTGGAGGAGAGAGGACTTCATAGCTGTGGCTATCTGCTCATTGCCGGGAAGCTCCGAGATGCTTCCCCGGCAGCTAGTAAGCTGGCGGCAGCAGGTGGGGTCCGTATAGGCGCAGGGCCCCTATGAACCCCTAACCCTGCGGGGCCATAGGCGGCCACCTATACATGAATTCAATACATGCTATGATGAACTTTGAGCCATAGACGTTTATGGGACTGCCTATTATTTTTGAATGTTTGTTTTTGTATTTTTTTTTTATACATTCTTGATTGAGACTATGGCTGTAGGAATGCCCTTGGCTATAGAAATGCACTCACAGTACTTGAATACAAAACTTCTTTATTGATCCATAAAATTACCTAACATTTTAGTTGGTCCTAGCCAACTTTCATCAGGACTTTATTTATATCAATAAAGAAGTTCTGTATTCAAGTCCTATGAGTGTCGTGTTATTTTGGATTTTTAGTATCCATGACAGCATAATGTGTATTTGCAATACATGTAATACATCCCGTAGTTGATGTTGTAATTGAACTGATAAAAATAAACAGTTTATTTACTTCAATAACTTTATTAACATCAAAAGGAAGAGTGAATATCGAATAACATCAAATTTTGATCAAAATCTTGTCTAGAGAAAGTGAAAAATAATATCCAGTATTCATTGAGAAATCATCTGTGAACATATTTTAATACAGTTGTGACTAATTCATGTATTTATCACTACAGCAAAGAAATTAAATAATAAGGATCAATCATATGTCCCTCAATTCAAGGATATTTTAGAATGTCTTAATAAATAGTGTTGAACTCCAAGCTGGAAACTAATTAAAAAGGAGGAGTTATCAATCACCAATCTGGCCTAATAATAGCTTTGCAACAATTGTGAGTACGATAATGGTGAGAGTATGATTTCTCGTACATTACATAAGCATTCCAAGTTACATACATGTGTAATATAACTCCATCCTGTAAAAATACAATTTACACCTGTTATAGTACTAACTGGTGAACAGCTGATAACAATTAAGTGTATAATTAATTAGTTCTTAATTGAAATGCATAAACATATTATAATACACTTTCCTACAACAATTATGCATGTGAATACAGTTATTATTCTATACCAAATACCAAGGATGTTACAGATGATTTTTCCAAAAATATTTAGGTGAAGTATGAGCAGGGAATGACTTGGAAAAAAAAAACAACAGACTAAAATCGATTTCACAGTTGGTTTTTGTAGTTACATTTTAATATATGGTAACTTTTTTTTCCCTTATACATTAAAGGCTGGATCTAGATATTGAAAATAAAATGGAAATGAGATCTAGACAAAACTATGTTAAATTTTAGTGGAAGATTTTTTTTTATTCTTATTTTATGCAATGCAGGGAAAATACTTTGCTTTTGCTTACTGAACACAAATACTGACTAACTTTACTCATTTATGCCACTTATTTAAGACCTGCTTTTCCTTCTTTTCAAATTCTTGATCCAGTCCTAAATTACTGTAGGTAGTTTATATAAATTTTTACTTTTAGAATATTACAGGAAAATTAGCACAACTAATATCAGAGAAACATAATTTACATGTATAGTCAAATGGTAGTCCAGAGCATATTTAGTGTCCAACAAATGGAAGAATATAAGCATGAGGTATTAATCATAACTTGTTTCTTTCAATCCAAGCAACTCTTTTACAAGTATGTCTCCAAATTGGTTTCGGCTGTATTTTGTAACATGGTAAGCATCAGACATTTTGTATAGTATGTAAGCATTGTTTATAGCAATACTTATGGATATCCAAAATACTTGCTGCCAAGTTTTGCTTGATTTGTGGGAAATAAAGTACCTGAAACGAAACAGAAATGGTTAATCTAAAAAATAAGCCTTTTAGGTATGATAAAGGAAATGAAATTTTAATATAGAATATTGTATTTAATTGCTGCATCTAAAACTTAATCCTGTCTGCCCAACAGTCTTTAATTAACACCCACAGTTGAAAACAGAAATCACCTATGGAATGTTTAGTAACTATTATTTAAAATGGCTGACCTGGAGTAAGTAATTCAGCATACCAATGAGACGTGTACAAATAACAAGAAAATTATTTCGAACCATAGATGAGGTCATCACTGTTGCAATATAGTATAACATAGCTGTTAATGATATATATGGTGGGGATAGACTTGTTGTCCATGGTGGTATCTGGGCACAGCATGCAGAAAAGACACAAGAGTATGCAATGTATACTGGATGCACTGGAATGCAGGAGGCTGGGCTGTGAAGATTTACATGAATACTGAACACTGGAGCTGTTAAGTCCTCAATGGGAAAAAACTAGGAGTACACACTGGGAAAACTCCAGCAGTCAAAGTAAAATTTATAAGTAATCTAGGACCTGATTCAGCGTTCCTGGTGGCCACACGCAGCTCTGAATAGAGCGCAGGGAGAGGGGCATGCCTTATGCCCCGCTTCCCTGAGCTATGTAAAAAAAACGCAGAGGCTCCGGACGCTGTGTCCGGAGCCTCTGCTAGTGTTTACTCGCAGCGACACGAAAGCCGGCACAAAAAAAAAAATATTATTTAAATAAAAAAGAAACACACACACTTTATTAAATATATTATTTTATTATTTTTATTTTCTTTAAACTTTTTTTTACAGTTAATGAGGCAGGTAATTGTCCATAGGACAATACCTGCCTCTTGTGTCCCTGCGCTACGCCTGCACCATGTCCTGACATGGTGCAGGCTGCGCTTTCAATTAGCAGGGCTAATTTTCTCATTTGCATGGAGCGGAGTCGCAGAGGCACGGAGTCGGGCTGGCTGGCGGAGACGCACCTTTGAATCAGCCCCCTAATGTATGTCAGTAAAAGCATACCTCCCAACATTTGTCAGGGGGAGATTGGGACACAAAGTCCCGCCCCCCAGATCCGCCCAAACCATGCCCATTCACTCCCAAGCCCTGCCCCTTTTTCACGCTACGATTTCAATCAAGGCAAATTTTTATTTAATGTTGAAAACCACGTCATCAGGGGAAACAGCTAGGCAGGCGGGACAGGCAGGGAGGTATGGTAAAAGACTAATAAGAGCTAGTCACAGCCAAGCAACTGGCTGAAAGCTGGGGTTGCTGGGATTGCTAGGCAAGAAAAGTCAGCAGTATAGCTTATATGTAAAAGAGAAATAGAAAGTCTATTTGACTCTCTGAAACACAATATTCTGCAAAACACTTTTGCCTAAATCACAGGGAAGTAGAACACAAACATAGATAAGTTAAAAAATACTTTAGACATTTTTTGATCATTTTTTAAATGATCAAAATTCTGAAAACATTTAATAAAACTGGAACAGATAGTGCGATGGTATTGAAAAAAACAGTAATCCCTGCTGTGAAGGTGTCCTTGGAGCCTATACAGAGTGTAGACTGTGAGACACACTGTAACTGGTTAATGCATTTTGGGTTTCTCTGCACTTTCTCAGAACCAGTACAGTATGCATTTGCTTTTGGGCATTTGTAGTTTCACCTGTTAATTAATAAATCAATGAAAACCACTAACAGTTCATGGGTCTATTCCTCACTGGTGGAAAAACCTTCTGGATCCTTTTTTTTTCCTTGTACTAGTCTGCTGACCTCTCCCAGTCAACACCCTATCACAAGTCAGCAACTGAGTGGTAAACCCTACCACAGAGGAGTGGTGTGTATTGCTTAGAACCCACAGGCTCACCAGGCCAGGATCTACTTTCTGGTGCCTCACTGTGGCTTGTGCCTGGCTACTCAGCTTACATAGACTTCGCAAGCCTGATGCTGGGAAGCTTAAATCGTATTCCTTTCTCCCCATCTTCAGTTCCTCCCCCACTACAAACATTGTTAGACCTACTGAGGATTGCTGTCCTTCCTGGGGTGCTGGGTGCCTGTCATTCCCTCCCCCTAAAACTGCAAACTGACCTTACCCAATATCTTGGATAGCAAACAGCAGCAGTCCCACAGGGCTTTTCATGGACAGTGTCTTTCACGCCATGTTTGATGTGATTACTAAGGTCTCAAATCCATCACAACAGGATATGGAGCAATGTCTCACAGATGTAATGCAGTCCCAGATTTCAACTATCCAGTCTGATGTTTCCAAACTGAGTGACAGGGCTGCCTCCATGGAGGATGCAGGAGACACTATCTCTGATGCACTCACTAAGCTCCAGGAGCCCTCTACTAAGCCCCATCAAGACAAAGAGCTGAGAGACATCCAGATATGTGGCATTCCAAAAGATGCTTCAATGGATGGATTCACTCATGAAAATCTTCACTGACCTCTTGGGGGCCCACCCAGATGATCTTATTCTTTTCAACAGGGCTCATCAAGCATTGTAACCCAGGAATCTCCAAGATGACAAGACAAGCAATATCTTCTGCCGTCTTCATTATTACCGCATCAAGGAAAAAATCTGGGTAAAAACATGCAGGAAGGACTCTCTGGAATTNAACGCCTCCCTAGGGCTTTCCATTTAGCATCCAGGTGGCCCATTAAGGTAAAGTCCTCACCCTCCCTACCCTCTTTTTGGAATGAATCAATATTCCCAAGATCCAGTTGCCTGACTGGAGCACCATTTGTGGCAATGAATTCACCTACTCATAACACTCATATCACTCTTAATACTGTTAATATTGACCAACTTTCCCAATCTATTCAACAACTACTCTCTTCAATTCCTAAATTTCACTCTCCTGATATGGCCATATCTCATCTTAACCAAATCCTTGACAACTTCAATGTCAACACTGGTCCACTGCGGATANAAGTAACCTTAAGAACAAACAAAACTGTCTCATAAAGCAGAGCAGCGATGGTGTTTATCTGGTTCTTTGCATTACTTTTTAAATTACACTAACACTTATCACTCCTATTGAAAGGCTCTAGGCAATATCAAAGTCCTACTTTCAATCTCTCATTTCTAATCATACGTCTAATCAAAAATGCCTCTTTCAGATGTTTACCACCTCCTTCCATAGTCCTCCTGTGCATAATCATCCAATCTCCATCAGTGCTCAAGATCTTGCATTATATTTTAAGGACAATATTGACAACATCAAACCTCCTTCATCAACATGTAGCTCAGTCCATCTGCTACACACTCTGGCACTATGGGGTATATTTACTAAGCAGGGAGATTGCAGTGAAATTCGAATTTGGGGAAGTTGCCCATGGCAACCAATCAGATTTGAGCTCTCAGTTTCATTTTACACTCTGGAGAATGTGAACTCAAATCTGATTGCAGTGAAATTCGAATTTGGGGAAGTTGCCCATGTCAACCAATCAGATTTGAGTTCACATTCTCCAGAGTGTAAAATGAAACTGAGAGCTCAAATCTGATTGGTTGCCATGGGCAACTTCCCCAAATTCGAATTTCACTGCAATCTCCCTGCTTAGTAAATATACCCCTATGCCCTATGTCTTCATTACAACCCACAACTGAAAAGGCAGTATCTGCTCATTATTTTCTTCCTCTTGGTCCAGTACCCTCACAAGTCGAAGTATCATGACGATGATACATAAACATAGCTATCCAATCATGATCTCTTGTGTAACTCAATGTCTTTCTGCCATGTCATCTTGTATGTCCTCCAGCCATATTAAACTTAGTCTTTCGAAAACTAATAGCTAATAATATTATCAACTGCCAATAAAAGCCACTTAACCTCTTTATTTCTGTTGACAATGCTGAAATTCCTACTCAAAGCTTGCTGAGGTGGCCATCCACGAGAATGAAATCGGAAAATCGGCACCAACAAACAGGGCGATCGTAGGGAAAATCATCCTTCCTTGGCCCATTCACGAGAACAATATCGTTCTCATGGTGGACATAGAAAGTAAAAAAAACAAACAAAATAATAAAAAAAAACAACAACCCTTTGCCCTCCTACCGTCCAACCGACTGGTCATTTGTATAATAAATAACACTTACTCCCATGTATCAAACCCAAAACTCCTATAAAGTGTAAGTTAGTGAGCAGGGCCCTCTAAGCTGGGTAAGCACAACATAATCCAATGGCATTATATAAAAATATGCTAATAAATAATACATAAAGGGTATGCACTTTTCTATGCCTATCCTGGGAGCCTAATCCAGTAACTTCTTTTTGAGCAGCACATATTTCCCTCTGACTTTTTAAAACCACACCAATCTAGTAAGAAGAAGGGCACTATAATCTTGTTTTCTTGATGGTTTGTTCTCACTAACACTGATGAAGATGGTGGTTTTCCTGGGAAAAGTGGGTGACCTGAACTGGTCACTTGACAACTGTTGGCTAGTCGGCCTTTGACTGCCAGAGACAACACCACCAAAAGTTATAAATATCATTCACTGGGCTACTCGACGGAGGCTTCTATTGGTCATTCTTTCTATAGTGGGGTCCTAATATGGGCGGTGGAAACNGAGCCTGCACTATTTGCTGACAATGTGCAGTACTTATTTATGATGTCACAGATTTCTCTGATGGAGCAGTTCCAAATATTATTTAAACGAATAGTTCTCCCCTCGGATTGTCATCTGCTTTAGTCCAACAATTCCCCACCCCCCCCTTCTTATGAACCTTAAACATGACCTGCCCACCTGGTCACCAATGTCGTAATAAGGACTTATTAATGATATAAAAATATGCTCCCCAGGTGTATATATTTGAAAAATAGCCCACTTCCCTGGCGCCATTTTTCTTTAAGTCTTCTCAGGACATCCTCACTGGTTTTATCTGAGGTGGTAGACCTCATTGCTGATGGAATGTACATGCTGCATAACAGAGACATTCACCATAGTTATTTTATTTGTACTAAGAAAATAACTGAATTTACATTACATATTAGAGTTCTACCTATACCTGTCAAAAAAATTTTCACTATCTACTAGATTCAGAATGATATACTATTGAATTTACAAGCAAGTGGGCAAGACCATATTGAATTGCAGGGGAGGTAAAATAAATATTATTGTTTGCATGCAAGGAGAATAATTAGCTTTTACTTATTGCATTCAGGACACTGACCAGCGTTACTGTTACACTGTTTTTAGATTTCGGCTAGGGACCATTACTGTTACACTGCGATTAATGACTAAGCTGGATCTTGGGAGAGGAAGCAGACACCCAATGGTTGACAACTCTTTCTTACTGTGACAAAGATACAGACATTGGAATCACTACACATTTTTATCCATATATGTTATGCACCTGATAATTTTTTTATGTTTGAAAACAACAATAGAAAAAAAGTGCATTGCCCAACCAGAAAGCTTGGGAGTTTAAATAAATCTGTCATTTAGTAATATTTAAAACTTTTGAAATATTGATTGTATATACTTTAAAATTAAAAGTGTGAAGATAAGTCAGTGTAATATGTGGTGATAATAGTTAAGAAAAGGTGTGTGTGTGTGTGGTGTTAAAATGACCTCAGTGCTGTAAAAAGTCCTTTAGCAAATACATGAAATACATAACATATTTATTATGGATAATTCTAAACAACTAGGTTTATAAATGGTGGTTACTTACCTGCTATACTTATCATCATATTTACAAATGTAGCTAAGATGAGCTGCAAATGCTTCAACTGCTAGCGGACAAGAAATCTCTTTACTTCTTTTTATAATGACTCCTGTAGGAAAAAATGGAGACAGTCAGCATCTACAATTGAATGGAGCACCACTTAAAACTCTTTAACCCCTTTAATACGCAGCCTATTTGGTCCCTAAAGACCAAGCCCTATTTTACACATTTGACATGTTACACTTTCTGTGGTAATAACTTTTTAATGCTTTAACGTATCCAACTGATTCGGAGATTGTTTTTTCATGACATACTGTACTTTAAGTTAGTGGTAAATTTTGGTTGATACAGTAAGTATTTTTTCGTGAAAAATGCGCAAATGTCGTGAAAAATACGAAAATTTCACCATTTTCAAAATGTTACAATTTTTGCTTCTAACACAGATACTCATACCACACAAAATAGTTAATAAATAATAATTTCAATATGTC
>JABWIB010002611.1:10450-22427 GCA_016617825.1 Platyplectrum ornatum | reverse complement strand
GGCTGAACGGCTCTCCCTTGCTCCTGGAATCGCTGCTGCAAGGTACTGAACAGGAAAAGAAAGACACAGACGGCGATGGGAGGAGAGCTTATGTACGCCGGTGTCTTTCTTTTTCCTGTTGTGGGGACCAATGGGGATCGAGCTCCCACTTGTGTGCTGCCATGGGAGGAAGGGGAAAAACATCTTATTAACATTTCAGCAGCCTACATAGCGGGGAATATAAATATTATAGCAGACAGGTTCAGCAGAAGGACCATTCTGCCAGTAGTGGCACCTAAAGGACTCCATATTTCAGTTGATAAAATCAAGGTGGGGCACCCCAGAAGACGACTTTATGGCAACGGAGGAAAACAAAAAGCTCCCTGTGTATTTTGCCCGGTACAGGGATCCACAGGCGNTGGGAGTAGACGCTCTCTCAGCACATTGGCAGTTCAACCTAGCATGTTTTTCCACCTATCCCTCCAATACCCAGACTACTGAGGAAGATAGAGGAGTCAAAGGAGGCGACAGCAATCCTCCCCTATTGGCCAAGGAGGTCATGGTTCACAAAGGCGTACAGCATGTCGATCGAGCTACCGTGTTCAAGGAATCTTTTATATCAGGGAGAAATATTGCATCCACATCTAAAGACGTTGTCACTGACCGCGTGAAGGTTGAGAGCCAGGAACTAAAGAAACAAGGCTTCTCAAACAAGGAGATTTCCACTCTTTTGAAGGCACATAAAGCCATTACGTGTAAAACCTATTCTAGAATCTGGAAGAAATATGCCCATTGGTGTACTGACAATAAAAAAAAAAAAAAAGCAGCCAGACTTGACACCAGTGGTTCTAGAACTCCTGCAGGAAGGCCTGGAGAAAAGCTTGTCAGCTAGCACCCTCAAGGTGTAGATAAACACTAAGTGCCACTATGGACATTACTTTATCCTTAAATAAGTGCATTTCCAGATTTGTACAGGCTATTAATAGAACCAGACCTTCCATCAGGTCATCGGTAATTTAGTTCTCAAGGCCCTAATGGAACCTCCCTTTGAGCCCCTGCAAGATACCACCCTTATGTTGTTAACCCTAAAAACTTTTTTAGTTGCTATCACATCAGCCAGATGAGAACTGCAAGCGTTTATGGGTGGAATCACCCTACCTAAAATTCTTCCATGAAAAGGTAGTTTTGAGGACTAATCCTCAATTTCTGCCTAAAGTAGAATCAGACTTTCACATGAATCAAGAAATTATTCTACCATCCTTCTGCCCGAACCCTTAAAACACAAGAGTCCAAATTCCATACTTGAGACTTGGTTAGGGCCTTAAAAACATATGTGCAAAAGGTCTTCTCCCTATAGGAAAACAAAACTATTGTTTGTTAGTTGAGGGAAAAAATAAGGGCAAGGCAGCATCTAAAGCCACAATAGCTAGATGGATCCGGTCCTGTATCTCCCAAGCCTACGCCTCTAATAAGATCCCTCCGCCTCCCTCACTTAGAGTCCACTCTACTAGGGCAGTATCTACTAGATCTGTGTAAGCTGGCTAGCTGGGCATCAGCCCATACATTTACTAAGCATTATAGAATAGACGTCCTTTCCTCAGAGGCCAGGTTTGGACGTTTAGTCCTTAGCAGAGCAATTTAGCATAGCAATCTTAGTACTCACCCAGTGAACTTAACTGCTTGGGTATATCCCAGAGGTATGCTGCCATGGAGGAGTTGGGGAAACCACTTTACCAGGTAATAAACCTCAGTGTGTAAGGAATAAAGCAATTATTTGTGTTCTAATAAAAAAATATGCATACTTCCCGTGCTATAATACACATTTACCCAGAATCAAATGATCAGTTAGTGCATGAAAAATGGACCCTTCATTAAGCTGCCCATACACTAAGATAAATTGTTCCAATTGAAAGAGGGTAAAACCCATTAAGGGGGTGTAAAATGAATGTTAAGTGTTTGCATGCAGGGAGAATGCTTTATTGCATTCTGTTACACTGTTATTAGACTTGGGCTAGAAACATATCATCACTCACCTGTAATACTATTTGCAATTAATTAAATTTGCCCACTCTTGAAAAATCCTTCGATTGGAACCATGTATCTTATAGTGTATGGCCAGCTTTAGTTGTAGTAAAAGTTTCAGTTACAAACAAACCAATCAGTGAAATCCACTTTGAGTTTATCACTAAATTTAATAAAACATTACAAACTGCAGAGGGATACAGAAGAAAATAATTTGGGGATTTTCATTTAGCCATTTGTGAGGAGCACACTTTCATACAAAAAAAGATAAAAAGGAAGGTGGGACATACATCTTTATGCAACACAAAGAACATGGCAATGTTTAAAAGAGGTGGAAACTTATACTAATGCCTGTCTCCAAACTCATGCTGCATAACTGTGAATTGATTTTGGAGACTAGATCGGACTTCATTGATTCACAATCCACAAACGTAGGTGATACAAAAGTATTCTACAAGAGTGCTGCTTATAAGCTTGATTTCTCCAGCTAAAGCATAGATTAGCTTTGTACAACATAAGCACTAGTCATTGGCAGGTCAAAGGCTGTAAAAGCGTAGACTCCGATCCATCCCTGTGGATGCCAAAAACTTTGCATTCTGACCAAACGCCAAGCCTGTGGTAAGTGCACTGTGATCTGCAGGAGATATAAAAGAAAGACTTAATTGCAGAATTAAAAACATACTAGACAGGCCGGGTTTATCAATTTAGTGAAGCAGAAATAAAACCCTTTTACACAGCAGAATTTCATTACTTTTTACAAATGAACATGTGACTTTTCCAAACAAACAGTTCTAGTGTTTTCCTAGTTAAAGAATATGACAGAACCATACACACTTATTAACGCAGAAACTTAAGACACTAACCTGTGAAATGCAAAATTTCTGCCCACTGTTTACAGATATAAACTTGTATATCTGTCCCTCCAACAGCCAAATAAGTACCACTCTGATCAAACACAAGGCTGCGAACCTGTATAGGAGGAAAGGAGGAAGAAAACACAAATTCATGTTTTATGGCAATTACAATTGTTCACTTTGGGCATACTATATTATCACACTTACAGTTCACAATTAAGTTACTGCATATCATTTTAAAATCTAAATACACTTGCCACTATGAATCTAGATTGACCATATACAAATGTATTTTTTAGTTAGATGGTGCCAATAAAACAAAAAGTTATTTTCAACATTACAATTACCACAGAAGCCAATTACATGCATGATATTTTTATTATTTCTTAATTTTTTTTTAAGAACTTCTAACATGTAATGTATACCTGGTATCCCTCATCTAGTTGCAGAGTCTTGAAGTTCTTCAGTTTCCGCAAATCCCACAATTTGACACTGGAGTCATCAGCAGCAGTTGCCAAATAATAACCGTTTTCTGAGAATGCCACACATGACACAGGACCAGAATGGCCAGGGAAGTTAGCCACATTAGATCGTTCCTATTAAAATAATAAAATAAAGTTCAAATATATTTACCCTCTATGAAGATAGCCGTATAGAGTATTGCCAAGATGTGTGTAAGCACACATGGGTCTGGGAATGAGGGTATAGAGATCATTAAATTGTTTAGTGTTTTTTGTTTTGTTTTTGTTTTTTTTTAAAAAAAAAAACATTACTACAAATACATTTGTATTATAAAGTAATTCTCTTTGAAAGAGAGAAACAGTGTTTGTTATTGTTGGTGTACAAACAAGGAAGCAATGCATANTTGTACATAAACACCAGTTAATACATAAAAAACTTACGAATCTGTTCATCTTATTTTTATTTTATCTTTAGTTTTCATTTAGGAGTTTGCTTATAGGCAACCTACCTTTAGATCCCAGATTTTGATTTGAGAGTCCATGGTTCCTGTACCAAAAATGAGTCCATCTGGATGGAACTGAGCACAAGTAAGAGCTGAAGAAATAAGATAAGGAATAGGCAATAGAGAAAAATATTAATTTAGCATTAATACCACTTNTTTAATGGGATTGTGTAGATCTGTGTTTTGCAAACTCTATTCCCCGGGGTCTCTAACAGTCTGTGTGCTGCAGATCTCCTTACAAAACTACAAGGCATACAACAATTAGCCTTGTAGCATTTTTAAAGTGTGTCACACATCACGAATACAGCTATGTACCAGCAGAGACACATGGAAAACTTGGGCTGTTAGGGGTCCCTGAGGGAAAAAATGGAGGGCACATTTACAAGCTATACAGGTCATACAGGTATTTGGATTTGTAGAATCCAGATCTCTGCAAAGCTTTACATATGCAGTTACCACAGAAAGGTCTGGCTTAAGGCCTTACATATTCTCCTTTCTGAATGGAAAGCATAAGGTGGAGGATTCCCATACACATATGGCAGTGGTCAACCCCTTTATGAATAGGAATCTGAGCTGGGGATGCTTTGGATCTGGTCCAAAGTGTGGGAAATACATGTAGAAAGCTCACTTACCACATCCTGAAGACTCATCTGTTACTTTGGTGAGAACACGTCCTACATTTATGTCAGAAAATGCCCAGTACTATAATAAAAAAAAACAAAAGTGCAAGATAAAGAAAAAGCCACCTTAAAAACAAAACATATCCTTGCAATTTTTACTACACCAACGCTTTCTAACCTGGTCATCTGAACAGCTCAACAGGTAGTCTCCAGTAGCATGCAGACTTAGACCAGTCACTGCCCCTTCATGAGCTCTAAGCACTTGAACACAAGAGGACTCCGGCACAGACCAGACGCGTATCGTGGAGTCAGGAGAAGCAGAAAACACAAGCTCCTGGGAAATGAAGACAACATTGAATTGAAATCACAGCTTTTGGGGCGATAAACAATATGTTTACATTATGTAAAATTGCGATCCTAAAGTGCCACCACATCGGGAAACACTTCCATGGCACCCCAATGAGAGCACTGAAGCACCCCAAAGAGCATAAGCACATAGTCTGGGAACCGCAGGAATAAAACATTTTATAGAAACATAGAAAATGACAGCAGATAAGAGCCACATGCCCCATTCAGTCTGCCCAGTTGTGCATTTTAAACTATACTGACAATTTTATTGTCTATTTTGTCTGAGACTCAAAATACCCTTATATTTATCCCAAACCTCCTCCACTTCCAATGGGAGACTATTCTACTTAACTACCCTTTCAGTGAAGCAGTTCTTTTGCACATTTCCTCTGAACCTACCACCCTCCAGTTTATACGCATACCCCCACATTCTACCACACCTTTCTCTAAAAAAAATGACACCACCCTCCACCTGTTGACATTCCTTGATATATGTGAAAGCTGCTATCATATCACCCCTCTCCCTTCTCTGCTCCAAGCTGAACATATTTAGTTGCTTTAGTTGTATTTATGTCCCTCTGGAGATATGGCCTTCAGAAGTGAACACATCGTTTCAGGTGAGGTCGTACCAATGCCCTATAGAGTGCTATTATTATACCCCCTTCCTTCTACTAATTCATCACCATATGCAACCAAACATCCAACTTGCCTTGAGAAATAACCCCTAACTAATCTTTTAAATGCAAATTTACATTTCCCTGATTGTGAGTATTCTGCCATTTTTAATACTAAATCGACAATAAAAATTTCATAATGCACAAAGAATATTCTTTATTCTTCATCATTTTAAACTATATACAACGGTACACAGAGGTGCATAGGAAGTGACCAGAGATAAAAGGAGTGTGTACAGTAGCTACATAGTCCCATAGGAAGTGAAGTGAATTTTGAGTGATTCATAGTAGTGGAGAGATTTGATATTATGTCAGCCTGTACCATAACCAACACAGACAACTCTGACTTAGGTCCACCTAGAGTTTTATAGGCCCATCACATTTTGAGTGAATGGCCTATAATGAATTTTTAAGAACACTGTTGAACCACTGCAGTTCGCTCTATGAACTGAAANAATATGAACTAAATAATATACATACAAATACCAATGCCAATGATCTGGTTTGGAATTTTTTTTTCTAGTAAATATTTCTTGACAGTGGTTGGTCCACTTGTACATACGGGTGACAAGCAGCAAAGTTCTTATACAGTGATGACAATCTAAAGAATTCAACCATTAATAGCATCTAAAGGNATATAAAACTTATTCCACAAAGTTTTAGTGGAGCTACATGTCTTAACATAAGACTGAATTTTCATACAGAAATCACATACTTTAAGAGTAATATATTTATAATTTTATCAGCTGTATTTTTACAGCTGCTTTCCTTGCACGAGTAATATTAAACAGTACCTGAGAGGGGTGGAACACAACACTGGTGACTTTCTTAGTGTGACCCTTAAGAGTCGCAAGAATCTGCTGTGACATTACATCAAATACCACCACACTCTTATCCGCTCCACCTGAAAAAACAAATTATTATTTAGATAAATTTAAAAAAAAAAAAACAATACTGTATGTTGACCAGAATTCTGTTTCAGTGCTCTGACTAGATTATAAATGATTTTTGACTTAGGATACTTCGGCAAACCATGACATGTATTTTATAATAAAATGAAAGTCATTCAGAGATTAATGTTAAATGTAATTATGTTACTCCTTCACTGTTAAAAGTGTTCCATACAAAACATTTTCTTATGTTGTAAGTACTTAGTAGGGATATAATAAGTCTGGGGTAATGAGAAGAAACTACAAGAAAAGGTAGTAAAACCACTTAACTCACCTGTAAGGGTTTTGTTGGTATCTGTTGGACACAAATCCAAAGCCAGGATGCCAGGAACACTGGCACTGTGAAGGCCCTACATTAAAAAAAAACCCACATTAGAAATAGTTTTTTTTTTCTTCTGTTTATAAAACAAAACATGTGTAGCAGTTGGTAATTACCACATGAGAGGAGACTTGGTGATATTTGCTGAGATCCTCTGGCTTCACCAGATCCTCTGGGACCGTCTTGCCACGCTATAAGATACAAAATGTACATCAGAAACACATTAATTAACATTAACATACACATTAAAACGCGAAGTGAGGGGATGATCAGGATAAGGGCAAGGGTAAGAACCTGATTGGGTGTAAGAATAATCTCTCCATAATTGCATAGTTACTTAAAAAAAAAAAAAAATATGTAGAAAAAAAAAATTTAAATATGCATGGCTTAACAAAATATTAAATATGTTGCCGGAAAGGTGTTCAAGTGCAGGACCTAAAGCACCTTATAACACCTATTAATAGGCTGTTATGTCCAAAGTGCTTTCAGAATGAAAGTTTTAAGAGAAAAGTATATATCAAAACTAAATAGGATAGTTCTAAGTTGCAAAATTAATTGATGGCGTATTGTGTAGAACCATTAAAAAATCNCCAATAACATCAGAACATTACAATCTTTCACACTACTTTAGCATTAACATGTGAATAAAACATTTTTAAACTAATGCTTTCCTTTCTATTTGTTAAATAATATGCCATGCACTTACCTTTTTACGCTCTGTGGTGAGTACAGTGGCTTTGTCTTGAAGCTGCGCAAGAAAAAAATATAAAGTTAATAAGTTATTAATGTCAATTTGCTGTTGGACCAGTTAGTAGTATTAAACATTTTAAATCATGCTTACCTTCTGTATAACTTCTGACGACATTCCTGCCAGTTCACCCAGATCCATGGCTTCTGTATACCCCTGACATAAAATATAGTGGAGACAGATTAGTCAACATGTAACAGTGGAGTGGTTGATCATGTAAGCAGGAAATGAAAATATATACTTACAGCTACACCTGTTTGTGGGGTTGGATTGGTCTGAACAGAAATTCCAGCTTGAGGCTTCAGAGTTGCAAGAGCTGAAAATAAACAATGGTACCGTTAATAGCATTAAACTATGGTATAAAACAATGGATAAGTCTTATTGCAAAAAAAAAAAAAAAGCTATAAGTTGGGCAGTACAAGAGCCAAACTGTTGCAGAGGTATTAAAAAACCAACCCGCATTCTCTTTAGAGTAACACCTATATCTGACCACACAACCGATTGATCTGCAGGTGGTTAGGGGAAGACATTTACTTCCTGACCACACACCTCAGTAACAGTCTGCCACAGAAAAGTGCAATGCCACTGGCATCAACAAANCAATGCAGTACTCCAACAAGCCTCTTCTATTGTATGGGTTCTGCACTGGGTTCACCAACTTTAATTTTGCTCTGTGAATTATATCTGGCACACACAGGTGAATGCATATTCACATTCTTTTTTATACTAGTATTTATCTTACAGTAAACCAATATCTGATCAGGGCATTTAACACTGCAACCAATGGATTACCAGGAATTCCCCTGGAGGCAGAATGCTTAGCTACAAAGTGAGGTAAACAGGGCNTCAGTGAGGCGGCTGCAGCACCTACAGTACCTGGATAGCTGTGTCCAGGCTGATGCAACCACCAAGGCAGAAAAATATATTTAAAAAAAAAAAACCCCTACATGCTCAGAGTAGGCTACACAATTGTTTAAACACACAACTGGAGTAAACCAACTCCTTCCCATAATAAATTGACACCATTAAACACTATGAAATAATCTTTTATAGATACCATGGTCTTCCAAACTTGTCTCAAAGGATTCTCTTTTGCTTTGGCAAGTACTATGAAGGAGGACTGTAATAATGTGTCCGCTTTGCTAACGCAATAAAGGCCCCTTATTGCTATAGGGTCTTGTTAACTGTAAAGGTCTACGTGTGGACACTAAACCACAGACANAGAGCAAACAATTAACCAAAATTACCTTCACGTGCAGCTGTAACCTCCTTGGTAAGACGGGCTATGACACGACAAGCCGCATCNTGTTGGTAGAGTGCATGGGAAAGTTCTTGGCGAGTGGTCTGTAACTGCTGTCGCAAAGTAAAGCTATGCAGCATTACTGCATCCTAAAAATATAAATAGGTAAACATGATCATTTTTTTTCTTCTTTAATTCTTGTTTAAAAAGCTGTACTGCAAGATAAAATATGGAGAACATTGCAATAACTCATTAGAAAATGGTTAAACGTAAGACAGTATATACTAACCCATTCATCCTGCAGAGATTTTAAGATCGCTGGAATACTGGTTGCAGATGGTGGCTTAGGACGAATTGGGTGGGCCACTGTTTGNTTTGAGACATGAAAAATGGCAAAGAGATTAATGCAGAATAAAAACCAATACAAAGAATGCTTAGAATCACTAATATTANTATGTACTAAATCAGGATCCAGATCAGTAACAGGCCTATTACANAAGTCTGGATTTATTCCTAAAATAGAATTAGAACGAGGACCAGGAAATAGAACACACTGTGCTTATACAACATAAACACACACATACATATTTCAGATGCAATTCCTGGAGCCCAAGAATGGAATCTTGTGCCTAAGATTAATCTTAGTTGTGGTTGTCTTGGATTAAACATACCACATTAAAATGGTGTGTATGTATATATCTCAATTTTAAAAAAGTGAAGAGAAACAAAAACTGACCTTTAATGTCAATCAACTGGTCCTCGCTCAAAGGTTGATTGGTCACCGGATCTGTCCCATTTTCTGCTAAGTATTTCTCAATGAGTCTTCGATCAAATACATGNCCAGATAGAGGAGAAACACAAGGGCGGTCTGTGACCTCATTACTGACTGTAAAGACAAAGAATAATATATAAGAGGNCGAAAGAGAAATGCACATTATATTATAGACCATTCAAATAAACATCTGCAGCTGTAAGTTTATTTTGTTAGTGTTTTCATTTAGTTAAATCCAGGAAAGTTTATTGTTTTAATATACATATTTTATGATTTACTGCATATTAAAAACTTTTATGGGGACTTTAGAAAACTACCATATTTCTTCCTTCCAGTATTGGGTTACTGTTTCTCATTAGTCTATTTAGTATTATAGGCTTGTATATCACAATATTGTAAAGCAGCTGATTGGACAAGCACTTGGATACTGTATTGCAAGATGCAAAACAGTAACCAGATTGTACAGAATTCCAAAACAATCCTGCTTCTAACTGGTATTACAGATCAAATTATCAGAAATAATAGGACATTACATTGTATGTGGTCAGATTTAGTCTGATGCATAAAGAATANATATATTTAGACCAGTTTAGTCTATTGGCTTTTGGAATTTAACATGCAAACTTGGATCTGTTATTATTTTGAAGATCTATGAATCACCAGGAGGCAGATAAGAACCTAAAATAAAAAAGGTAAGTGAGTGGGCGTGAGAGAGATAGGGGTGTTACTCATACAGGATAGCAAAACAAAAACATTATGCTACATTTTACTAATTTGTCCTTTTATTTAATAGTAATGTAATTATTTAATTAGAGCACCAAAACACCAAGTCCTGCAAACATTTTTACATTAAAGTTGTTATTCTCAAAATGTTCATGACTGTAGTATAGTAATCAGACGATTACTGTGTTTTTCTTATTTTGTCCAAAATGTTGTATGTTTTGTGTCACATTGATTAGACCACATACAATTTTAGGATTATGAGTCTTAAAACAGATTAAAGGACACTTGTATGATACTAGTTATTCTAGTAAAAATAGATAGGCAGTATTGGAATTCAACACCATACAATATCTAAGCATGGCCATATTTCCAGCAAGGCTAACTTGGTACACTTTTGCNTGGCAGCATCAGGTGCCCTAGATCAGAGCCAGGGTACAACCCACAAAACAACTCTGCATTTTAAAAAGGTCAGTGAGTGTGCTCTACAAGTGTGTGTGTATACAAATTTATCTATACGAGTAGATGTGTGAAATAGTAGTGTGCTATAACATATGATGATCAGAATAACCAATCCACTTCAATTTATGTGCTTTGCGTATTATGACTGGATCTTATTTCACATTTATCAATACAAACTTAGGATACACGACCAACAGAGAGGAAATGACTATATAAAACAATGCCCCCTGCATTAAAAGGCACTGAATGCTATGCATCATGGTAGACTCAGAGTACATAACATTGAGCAGGCCTACGGATGCATGCAGCTCTAGGTTGCCTCCTCCTTACTAGCTTACAGCAATTTCATACTCCAAGGAGAAGGTGGCAAAGGATATACGAAATCTCCAAAAGGAGTAAAACAACAACAACACAGAAATCAAGGCATGCAATACACGAGAAACATGCGCAGAACACTAAATGCATAACAGCTGCGGAGCGATGGGATACGATTACCAGCATCGCCACATGCACAGCATGGAAGTTATACATTCGTAGCACTATGTAACGCATAGCCCTTGCACTCACTGTAACACGTCAGAGACATGGTGGAGCGCTCTCAGCCTCTCGCAGTCGCACG
The DNA here is from genome assembly GCA_016617825.1 of Platyplectrum ornatum. Classification (NCBI taxonomy): domain Eukaryota; kingdom Metazoa; phylum Chordata; class Amphibia; order Anura; family Limnodynastidae; genus Platyplectrum; species Platyplectrum ornatum. The sequence goes on along the minus strand of JABWIB010002611.1, from coordinate 11,136 downwards.
CTGCTTCTCGNTCTCTCTGTAATCGGGGACAACGTGACAAAAGGTGGCGAAACGTGCCGCCAAAATCACACGAGTATTTGGCTTCCCTCTTCTTCCGCTTCCGCAAAAACGCACGGAACTTCCGATGAGATGCCCTTCAGCGAGGCTTGCCGCGGAAATCTCGCCTTACACTTCCGGTTTCATTTGCGCCATACTTGTTTAGGGAATTGCTAGCTATATCTACATTCGATGTAATCTTGCTGTAGAACTGTTAATTACAGTGTTTTCACAGTATTAGTAGTAACCACATACCAGAGATAATGACTCAATGTGTTTAGTTTTCAAGGCTGAAGGCTTTAGGTTTAACCACATTCTGCTCCCCCTGCTGTATTATAATGAGACACCAAATTCTGCTCCCCCTGATGTATTATAATGAGACACCACATTTTGCTCCCCTTGCTGTATTATAATGAGACACCACAGTCTGCTGCCCCTGCTGTATAAGACATCACAGTCTGCTCCCCCTGCTGTACTGTATTATAATGAGACACCACAGTCTGCTCCACCTGCTGTACTGCATTATAATGAGACACCACATTCTGCTCCCCCTGCTGTATTATAATGAGACACCACATTCTGCTCCCCTTGCTTTATTATAATGAGACACCAGTCTGCTCAATGTGCTGTATTATAATGAGACACCACAG